>OY754873.1:600000-855975 GCA_963576445.1 Lithosia quadra | reverse complement strand
TCAAACAATCAACACTAGCACAAAGCTATTACTAATAGTAACTCAAGTAATATTAAGGTCAACCTTGAATAAAAAAATACATACAGAAGAAAGATAGGGAACTTTTAAACTTTATTTATTTATATTTTGAAAGATTTCACCAATTTTCAACTTGTTGGGAATTTATAGTTATGTATTCACTCTCATATTTTATTTTATTTAACCGGACTACTTCACAAGAATAGAATTTAAGAATATTTGTTAATTATTTATGAAATAGATTAAATAAAATATTACTTGAGTTACTATTAGTAATAGCTTTGTGCTAGTGTTGATTGTTTGATCTAAACTTTGAATGTGTGTTATACATATTTGATAGCTTTTGATATTGTTGTTACATACCTACTTAGACATTCTGCATAAGAAACGTTTTACGTCCAGGGGAAACTTTGCGAAAGAGAAATTCTGCGTCTGAGCCATCTATAAGTTAAATAAGTCAATAAGTCAGGTTCGCAGATATTTCCACGTCTCTTTCCACCTCTGTAGAATAAAAAGTATGACTGAGACTCAGGGCAGGTCGTGATATATTTTAATTTTGTTAGTTCTATTCACGTCAATTATAACGTGTAGGAACTTGTAAAAATTGACTTGTTAATAGGGAGCGAAGAGTCAGTGAGAGGGTCTCTCATATCGTTCATGATGCCTTCATGAACCATAGCTTGATTTTAAATCGAGCAATGCCATCTAGTGGTAAAAAGTAATAATGGATTCGTCAATTAAGGTTAGTAAAAGATTCCTTGTCCCGAACAAGACACGAACTTAGTGCCATGACCATCGCGTACCAAGTGGTTTGGTGATTAAAGGAATCACCAAACTGCTTGGTACGATAAAGAAGTGGAATGCTTTACGCTCGCACATGTTCCCTTCGTCTTATAATATTGATTCCATAGCAGGGCGTGAAAAAGCATATGATAAGGCCATCTAGGTAGAAGTAACCATTCCACTTTTTGAACTCCACCTCAGCTTACCATTAGACGGGGTGCAGTCAATTCGGTGGACTAAATCTTATACTATATAATTCAAAGTCCTGACTGACTGACTGACATAGAGACAACGCACAGCCTAAACCGCTGGTCGTAGAGACTTGAAATTTGATGGGTGTGTTCGTTTTGATGCGTAGAGGTGTACTAAGAAAGGATTTTTTAAAATTCAAACCCTAAAGCCCTAAAAATGGGTCAAAAACGAGCTTTTGTGAGAACTCAATAATGGCTGAATGGATTTTCATGATCTATGATTTTCTGGATTTGTCTGCGCCTCAAATAGCATATAAGAGATTTAAAAAGATATGATTAATTCATGAAATATTAGAAATAATAAGAAACTTAAATTTTGCAGACGTTTTTATCGCCATCTATAATTGTTGTCATGGCAACAGGAACTAAAAGTGACTTAGTCTAAAGAGTCCTTTGTTTTGTTTCTTTTTGCTCAGAGGCAAAGAGGATATATTTATTTTTAGGGTTCTGTGCCTCAATAGGATCGAGGACGAAACCCTTATAGGATCTCTTTATTGTCCGTCTGTCTGTCTGTCAAGACCTCTTTCTAAGAAACACGTTGAGGTATCAAGTTGAATTAGATCAAAGAAATATTGCTGATAGGCTTGGCATTACACGAAGTATAATATCCAGACTGTGGTCTCACTATCGACTAATAGGTGGCCTGATCTACCAACCCCAGGCTTGCGCTCATGGAGGATCAAGTTCGTTGAGTGACCTTCGGCCACGTGAGTGAGTCACCTGCACCGCGACCGGAGAGTTTTAGGAATTCTTACCTTATTTTTCGTGCGGAAATCCCTACGGATCTCTCCCATTCCCTGGCCAGTAGGGACGTAATATTGGACTTGACCGACGAAAATCGCACTGCGTCTTGGGTCTACAGAGATTAAGGTGGCCCATGATGGGTGACTGTTTTGGTGAGTTCCTGCATTGTGTAGGCCGGGAGCTAACGCCCGAATGCCACCGTTACCGGGGCTGCTCCGTGGATACTTCGCCACTTCACACACTGGCAGAGCGTCCAGATTGGATAGAGTGGCGCCATGTCCTCGAATATTTAAATAATTTTTTTTTCTTTTTGGAATGCTACCGCTTTTTTGCGAGGCAGTAATGCGCTTAGACATGGCGGCGAAAAAGCTACGGGAGAGATCCAGCACTCCCCCGTGCCGGTGAAGGCGCACCGGGTGGCATAGTTCGCAGAACCATCTCCGTCCTCCATGAGTGCGGGCCTAGGGTGACGCGGGGCTAACCGTTACCCTAGCAGAAGCAGGCCCAGGGTAGTAGGGCGTTTTGTTTCCACGCGTGCTTTTTTATAGAGAAAAGGGATTCAGATTTCTAATAACACGTTGAGGTTGCCAGTGATGATGGCGGAGTCGGCCGAGGCTTCTGGGATATCCTTTCTAGGACACACCAGATTCCTCGGTCACACAGGCCGATGTGACGAAATACCGTGCGATTTTAGTCAGTAGGAGTCCGACATACCAACCTTTCTGTGGTGAAGCCCGACGGGGGTTTTGCCCGAAAAAAAAAAAGAAAGGATACTTCCCTTTTGGCTAGAATCCAGATATGAATAAAGATAAAGTCAAAGCGTAAATATTACCCACATCACCAAAAAGAATCTGTATGGCTGTCAGTCAAGACAAGAAACGTTGCAACAGCAAAGTTAAGTTCGTCCCTCAACCCAGTGTTATCCGGAATCCTGCGAGCACGAGAACAAATTCTCACTTGACCAGTTTTTATTATTATATCCTCTTTCTTTAGTTTCATGAACTTTTTGAATGTTAAATCAGTTTGTCAAACGTCAATGTCTGTAGCAAGATTTCAATAATAAAATCAGATTTTCGGAAATAAATAATGTTTAACTAATTTGAAATAGTGGACCAAATGTGCAATGCACGGAATAAAGAATACCTACTACAATGGAAGTGTGATACTACTTATTCATAAGGGGAACCGCTGTCGCCAAACTCACACATACAACCAGTCGCTTATCTTCCATACCAAATTAGCCTAAATTATGCATACTGCAAAACGAAAATACACCTTACTAGTTCGTGTTAGAGATTTATTTGCTATAGATAAAAAAATATTTACGGCGATTCGTATTTTGAATCAAAACAAACTTTGACTTAAGAAAAACTTCAGATAATCTCTCTCTCTCGCTCTATCTCACTATGCAAACCTTGCGAAACAACGCGTACAAGTGACACGCGTGCCACGCCCACTTACCACTTCTACTTACTTCTCTTTTCTGTGGTGCAATGCAAGTATGGTGTAATGTAAAGGTTTATCAAAGGGCCTTTTTCCGAGTCACACATACTTTGGAGCATAAAATCTATAAAATAAATAAATAAAATCAAGAAAAAGACAATGATGTTAGATAGACAGGCTTTGGCTGCAATGCACGGTACTGTACCTTGAAGGGTTAGATAGAACTCGAGATGAAATGAATACGTTTAGCTGCAGCCACTGTTTGCCACGGAATAGACATTGAAAGTTAGTACGGGCAATCCCTCTGCCTAAAAGAGACTTGGTGGCGAAAGCCAATATTCACGCGGGCGGAGCCGCGCGCGGGTAAGCTAGTATAAAATAAAAGTGCTAATAAGGATATTAATGTGAAATTGTATGAAGATATTTGGATTTGATTATCTTGCAAATATTTATTAATGAATGACTGTATCATTTTGATGGCGTAGATGGACAGACTAAAATCTTACGCGCACGTTTGATTACAATCGGTTGAGTACAATCAGATATATAATCAAAAAACGTGAAAACTGACATCCACGCGAGTGGAGAAGCAAGCGTAAGCTAGTTACTTTTCACATTCTATGTAAGCACATGACAGGTGCACTACAATGCATCTCCTCTGGTGCACTGCTCTGCTAGTACTTCGGGTTAAAAATAGCTCACTGCGCATCTTCGCACTGTTCATTCGAGAATCACGCCTCATGCAGGTAGGAGACTTCCTGATGCACACTAGTTAACTTATTGCACTCACACTAACTTAGGCAATATCTAGCTATTGTGTATAAAGCTATCTTCGATTTGGCTTTCGATCTCTTGTAGTTTATGATATCCTAGTACAGGTGTTGGCAAAGGATAGTACTTTCGATGGAGAATCTACTGCCAGGTGGTCAAATGAACTACACTTATAAGTGATATAATTTAAGGTAAAGGTACCCGTTTGCTCCCACTTGTTCTACTGAACAGCTCTACAGTAGAACAAACGGGACTTTTCTTTCATTAGTTCTTCGATATTAGATGTAACAGATGAGTAGGTCTAATGAGAGTCTCTATTCCCAAGTGTTCGCCCAGTTCCATCAGGTAGAACTAATGGGTGATTTTGTTCTCACTAGCACTACGATATTAGGTGTAAAGAAATAGCAGAACAAGTGGGAATATGTATTCCCACTTGTACTTCCTAGGTACTAGAATAGTAGAACTAACGAAACTTTACTTCCGAGTAGTTTTACACAAAGAAATGTGTTGCCAAATATGCCAGTCGTGTCTCAATATTAGGTTTTTAAGAAACTTTGATATTAGTGTATGTGTATAGGTACATTAAAACCCTTATGTCCAGTTATGAAAAATGATAATTAGTCTAAAATTTCATATTTATAAACATTTTGTAATTATAGGTTGTCTAGTTGAATCGCGCCTGAAAAATAAATGTTAGTAATCAAAATTTATATTACTCGTCGTACACAGTATAATTTTTTCCATGACCGCCAGGGGTACTGAACATAATTCCATACAATGATTTACAAAAAACTCACTGTACTTACATGTTTCCTCATTTTGCCTCTATAAAGGCAAATAATATTATATGATAATTTCTCAACTCACTATTTACTTACTGAATAGAGAGTATTCAAAAATTGCTGCAAATCCGATTCCTAAATCGACGATTCGCAATTATCAGAACGTAAATTCGCTGCGTATAAACCCTTATAAATTTAAATCGATAGCTCGAATTTAAATCGCTGAAGGCACGTGTCTACACCTAGCGGAATCCCCTGTCTGGGAGACTTATGAATGATGCAGAGAATTAGTTCTGGATTTGTTCTACTGGATTATACTGGAAACAGAATTTGTTCCGTATAATAAACGGAAATATAAACTTTTCTAACCGACCTCCAGCCAGCGGGATATTTACCAAAATTAAGTCTGGGGAACTATAAATTGGTATTACCTTTTAGTTCTGTCTTTGTTCTGTTTAACAAAACAAAAAACATACTTCTAGTGTCCTTACTTCAGCCACAATCAAGCTGAAATGAAACCTCCAGTCAGCGGACTTTTTCTCTCAGGGACATTTTTTTGTAACTTTTACACTAAATTGATAACATTCAAACTATTTACGACTATAATTTTACTTAAATTACCTATTCGTACATCTAGTATGAAAATTATACCAATATCCATCCTTACAAATATTCGCATTTATAATATTAATTTATGAAAGATAATGCAGACCGGTGAGATTATTTTGTATTCTACCCACTTACTAACTTTCAAATTCTATACTTTTAATTTTCATACTAGATGTACGAATAGGTAATTTATGTAAAATTATAGTCGTAAATAGTTTAAATGTTATCAATTTAGTGTAAAAGTTACAAAAAAATGTCCTGAGAGAAAAAGTCCGCTGACTGGAGGTTTCATTTCAGCTTGATTGTGGCTAAAGTAAGGACGCTAGAAGTATGTTTTTTGTTTTGTTAAACAGAACAAAGATAGAACTAAAAGGTAATACCAATTTATAGTTCCCCAGACTTAATTTTGGTAAATATCCCGCTGGCTGGAGGTCGGTTAGAAAAGTTTATATTTCCGTTTATTTTACGGAACAAATTCTGTTTCCAGCATAATTCAGTAGAACAAATCCAGAACTAATTCTCTGCATCATTCATAAGTCTCCCAGACAGGGGATCCCGCTAGGTGTAGACACGTGCTGAAGGCCATCTATTTAATGTTGAGTGAATTAGCGTTCACTCTCATGAATTTTATCGTTTGTCTTTGTTTTCCAATAGCTACAGCTAGTTCTCTTTTATCTGGGTTGTTTGTGTAATAAATAGAATAATAATAGCAATCTTATTAATATGAAACACAGTGAGAAAGATGTTATAGTTAATTCTGATAGGAGCTGTACGATTCGCTGATCTATCAACATGCAAAATTTGTCTTAAAATTTACACGAAATAAATATTAAATGTCATAAAAATATAATTAAAATATCAAAATATATAATAGATTAATTACATAATACATTTGACAAATACTCGTAGATTACAAAAAAATAGTCATAATCATTAGGTAATTTATTGTATAACAGCAATTATTTTCAGATAAAAAATTAAGCAAATTGTTCCCTAAACTTTGGAAAGGGTAGTTCTTTTAGGGTGTAAGTTTTATTCTACATCATTTTACAAGCTTTTATTCAATTTCGCTTGTCCGTTATTAGAATAAAGTTTTAGATTTTTAAGATTTTAAAAGATAAACCGATGAAATTTAGGCTCATTTTTGCCTTGGCAAATAAATAAATAAAAATAATTAATCTACGACATTCTACACAGCGCCTTCTAGACCCAAAGTAAGCATAGTTTAACTAGGTTTTGTTATGGATTCTATTATGCGGATAAACATAATATATGATACTGATAATTATAATGTTTTTTTTTGTAACTGGAGTCGGTAAATGATCATATGATCTTCTGAACGAAACAATGGCTGCATGTCATGTTTGGTGTTAATTGCTAAGTCTGCTTATGCACCTATTAGAGGTCTAAGCAAGACCTTTCTAATAAAAAAAACCGTATCAAAATCCGCTCGGTATTTTTTACGTCCACGTAAAAAGTACTGAACGGGGTTTGATGCGGTTTTTTTTTTTAGAAAGGTCTTGGTTAGACTCAAAATCTTACGCATATTTGATCACAATGGCTCATTAGAACATGCGATATAGTAAAAAAACACGAAAATCGACGTTATTATATGCTAACAGCATATAATAACAAGTAACAGCTATTATATGTACATATAAACACCCAGACCAATGCAAATAGACATATTCATGCATACAAATATTTGCACTGAGCGGGAATCGAACCCACGCCCCCTGCGTACCAGTCGCATGCATTACCGCTACGCCACAGAGGCCGCCGCGAATTACGGGCATGTATGGATTAAATAAGTGGCACGGGGACGAAGTACGTCATGGAACGTGACACGGACACGGAACTAATTATATTGTTTGAGAACTTGCCCGGATTTGTTGCATGTCACAGCAAGTTTAACCTTTTTTTTTTTTTTTATGTCGGTCACGTCAACATGACTTCACCTCGCCTGATGGTAAGCTGAGGCAAAGTCTCTAGAATGGGAGTCACCATTGCAAACACCGATAGTGCCAAAATGGTGGCTCTCAGCTTGACGGCCTCATCAAATGCTTTTTCACGCCCCGCTTAAAGGACCCGGGACTGTATGAGGAAGGAAACACGTGAGCTGGTAAAGAATTCCAGGTTTGTATGGTGCGGCAAAGGAAAGAGGCACCGAACCGCTTGGTTAAACCTTAACACCGAAATACCGAACTTGAGAAGACTTTAAGAAAACACTCGACTCGAGTTTGAGTAGACTGAAATTTTGAGTGGCGTTTAAGAATATAGAGGATTTTTTTATACCACTTAAGTGGCACACGGCCCACCTGATGGGAAGGAGCCACCTTGGCCTATGGACGTGCACAACACCAGTGGCGTTACACTCGCGCCGCCGACCCTGCAAAAACCTTTTAATGCCCTTCTTGAAGAACCCCATATTGTAGCCGCCAGGGAAAACCACTGCAGGGAGATCGTTCCACAGTCTAAGCGTGCGCGGAATGAAATTTGTTTCATACCTTACAGTACGCACTGCAGGATAAATTCCCTGCCTGTGGCGAGCGGTGTGATGATAGAAAGTGGTTGTAGGCATCATACCAAACAATTCATTTGAACACATATCATTATATAGGCGGTAGAAGACGCACAGCGAGGCGAAGTTTCTCCTGAGGCTGAGCGGCTCCACACCGCCTACAGGTACAAGTTTGCATTACAAATAGGTGCACAGAGTAAGTACCTATCTAGGTGTGTATACGCGGCCATTGACGGCGCCCTCTGTGTAACCCTATCTGATTGGGGATGCTGCATATCATCAATTGATGGCGCTTTGTGCAATATTTCAACATTTCCCCTTTGCCCCCGCCCCGCCCCCTGTCGGCAGTCCAGTGTCCGAATGAAGCAGATACAGGAACTAAATTACAATTAATAGTTTCGAGGGCTCGTTAGCTCAGTGGTTAGAGCGTTGTGCTAATAACGCAAGGGTCGAGGGTTCAAACCCCTCACGAGCCATACTTTTTTGGGATGAATATGTCTTCTTAATCGTGAGTCACAAAATGTTTCTATGTTTAGTAGATCTAGATTATGGTCAATAATATATTATGATATTTTTGTAGGCATTTTATAAATTTAGTGATGAGGTTCGGTTATTTGTGACACCGTAGGAAGCAGATAAACTTAGTTAGATATGCATAATACTAGCTATGCCCCACGGCTTCACCCGTGGCATACTTCGTCCCCATGGTAGGATAAAAAGTATTGTATATGTCCGTCTCCTAGTCCTTAGCTACCTCCCCATCCATTTTGAGCCAAATCAGTAATGCCGTTCACGTGTGATGATGCGGTGACCAAGGGAAATAGGGGTTCATTTTCGTATATATAGATTAAGTTGGGATAAACCTCTTATTTTAATTTTACAAGTGAACAATTCAATTTTGTTTATTAAGTATTGCATTCCGCGAATTTTAAACGCGGTACACCGTAGACGCGTCGTCTAGTTACTGTTTTATATTCCTTTGAATATGAATATAGGTTACTATATTGTATTCTTCAGGTTTGACACAGCGCGAGGTCGAATACTAGGGTTCCATAAAAGAGCGGTGTCCTCAAGGCATTGCTTCTGATACTAAATAATACATTCCAACGGTGGACGTCAATAATCAGATCATTATTTCGCAGCATTGAATGAAATCTACATAGACTTATGTAAAATAGTCCCACATTTTCCAGATTGATACAGATACATTCAGTGTTTTATGAAAGCCTGGTCTTGCTAACCCTGATATTGTGCAAATTATTGCAGTGGCATCCTATTTTTTATTCTCTTTATTCGTTCACAACTAATAAGATTTATTTATAATTTCAGTTTTGTAATGGTTTTATATTTCAGGGTTAACTCTAAAATATTTTTGCCATTAGCACTAGTGATTCACTCCTGAAGCACTTCCTTAACTTTGCCTTGAAAAATTACGCTGCTCAGGGTAGTAGTTTGAGTTAAATCACAGTCCATTAGCAAAATATTTTATACATATAAGATACTTATCCTGACTGGTTCACCAATGCAGAGCCTAAACCGCTGGGCAACAAACTTGAAATTTTAGCAATTGATACCTTTTATGTAACATGTACTAAGGACAGAAAGTTTACCCTTAAGTAGGGTTGTATGGAGTCCGTTATTTTCGTTGCATCATAACAATTTTAGTTTCATATATTATTCGCTATCCAAAGAATTGGCCATTGAAGTTGTGTCGTCAACTTTACTGATGTAACACTGCAATGCATTGCATCAGCCAAATACATTATTATAAACCCTTACATCATTTTCTGAAATCCTAGTACCGTGATCTGATTTTATGCACTTACTGCAAGGTTAGATATTTGGTATTCATATTGCAGTCCTCATTCATGAGCTAGTGTTGGGTTAATATCGCGTCAGAGCAATACTATTTTCGCTTATGTTAGTATTTTATTTATTTTAAATTCCTTTGGTTTATGCTTTCCTAATACTTACTTATAAGATTGGGGCCCTGAAATTTTTCCATAAGACTTGTGACTTTAAAATGCACATTGTTTGTTCGACTCACACGCCTATAAGTTTTTTTTCACTGCTTCAACGGGTTGTTGACCAGTGTGTACCTTCATTCATGTATTTTTTTAAAGGTCACTCTCAGATGAACAACAATGTGATTCGCTTTAAAGTTATTTTCTTTTTGGGAAAATAAAACGCCTCTTAAGACTCTTGTTCACCCGAGCGTCAATCACTGTTGAATCAGTCGAAAGTGTACTCTAATGAAAGTGTACCCTACATACAAATATTATAATTTCAATGCATTAGGTAAAATATAAATTGATACGTTTGCATTGATTTTTTATCCAAAAACTCGATTTAAGTTCCATTGCACATTAGCAGTTTGGTCGTGCGAGAGAAGACGTAAACTCCCTTTTCACGCAAATGTACCAGGCTATCATAGCTATGTCAGATATCAAACATCGGTGTCTCATTCATACACAGAAACCAGACATTACTGAAGTCTCCCCCTTCCAAGTGGGCGTGGCTTGGAGTGGCACTGTGCTACTTCGACAAAAACCAACTACTACATCTAGACTATGCTCTCCTAGTACCTACTGTTGTGAAAATGCCATGCTTCTCAAAGCATGTTGCACGTAGGAATGTTCAAAAGGAATTTTCAAAGCTATACCTACATAAATATTTAACTTAGTGGCGCAAGCGTCTTTGCGCGGCTGGAGGTCGGTTATCGTTTTTTGGTCATATCTCCGGTTCTACTGAACCAATTGTAATTAAACATACGGCAGATTTTAAGTCTGACTAAAACCCTTTCAATAAAAAAACTGTATCAAAATCCGTTCAATAGTTTTGCGTTTATCGTGAACAAACAGACAAGAATTCCAAATGTTAAGTATCAATTATAACTTTTTTGGAATCAAGGCACTGGAATATACCGTATCTCTATATATATATAGTTCTACTGTACGTGTGTATGGCACTAAAGTCCTCCAAAACGATCCGGCCCGGCAGGTGGCACTGCAGTCGGTATCTAAGTTATATTAACTGACAACGTCTGTCGGGTCCGAGTACTTAAACATAAACTAAAAGAATTATTTTTAGAAAATATGGTTTAAATGTTTCTGTTGTCCTAGCACACACGCACACACCCTCGCACATACATACGCACACCATACACACATAAACAGGCGCGGGCGCGCGCTCACACACCCATGCACACATAAATCTTATAAAATATTTTTTAATTTTTAAAAAATTTTAAAACTACCTACTATTATTGTTATACTGTCTCCCAAGATATAGGCCATGGCCTAGTTTGGGAGACAGCAGTCTATGTGTTTGAAAGATAAAAGAATCTGCGAAAAAAATGCTGTATATGATTATGATATGATTATGTTAGGAACCCCTCCTCGCAATCGACTTGGAGTTCACTTCACCACTCTGCACCATTTCAAGCTACCTACACAAAGTGAAATGTAGTGACTGCCTTAGATTATTAAACTTGATGTAACTAATTAGCTTGATGTGGAATCGGTTGCATTTTTTACAAACCTCAGTGGTTTTTTAAATGCAGTATGTATAAACAATGTTTGTAATGATTTTGTAATATGGTAATAATAAATAAATAAATAAGGGTCTTTCTCAGGCGGCTCATTATTTGGTTGACTTCGGTGTCCAATTTTTTTCTTTCAATTAAGGTTTTACTTACATGAAATATCAAATCTAGTGTTAATTTAAAACATTTCAGTAGTTGAGGGAACTGTATAGACTGAATGGTTATGAAGATATTTCACTTTTTTTTAATAGTGTCCACCGAAATCAACATTTTTATCACCGAAATCAAATATATAAAATCCTATCCTATTCTACTTCCTACTTGATATTATAAACGCAAAAGTTTGTAAGAATGTATATCTGGATGTATGTTTGTTACTCTACCACATAAAAACGGCTTATGTCGGTCGTCGGGATTTCTAGATATATATGTTTGTTTCTCTTTCACGTAAAAACGGCTGAATAGATCTGACTGAAATTTGGTAACGAGATAGATTAAAGTATGAAATAACATATAGGCTACTTTTTATACAAGCTAATACCCGCGACTCCGCTCACGAAGTCGATCACTCGACCCACGGAGTCGATCAGTCGGGATATCTGGATGTATGTTTGTTAGTCTTTCATATAAAAACGGCTGAATGGATATGGCTGAAATTTGGTACAGAGATAGATTATAGTCTGGATTAGTACTACTAAGTAGTACTGGTATAGGCTACTTTTTATACAAGCTAATACCCGCGGCTCTGCCCGTGAGAGTCGATTGGTTCGTAATCGTTTATTGGTCAATTCCCCGGTTCTACTAAACCAAATACAATCAAACATACGGCAGATTTTATGTAAAACCAAGACCTTGCTAATGAAAAGGCAACATCAAAATTTGTTCAGCAGTTTTTGCGTCCATCACGAACAAACAGACAAGGATTCCAAAAAATACTTAGATATTTTTTGTGGTCAACATAACCAAGTCTTTTATATCTTTATATCTACACATATCGTCGTCTCCAACGATATGTGTAGTTGTATCGGGCCAAGTAATTTACAATTCTAAAGTTAGTAGTAGTTATTAGCTGACGCCCGTAGCGCCGCCCGCGTGAATATTGATTATTACAACTAAAAGTACTGTTATATAGGGATATGATGTCCACACTGTCGCCTTAGGTGAGCCCTGTAAAGATGGTGTAAGGTGAAACCAATGAATAAATTTAAAAAAAACTTATTGGTCATATCTCCAAATTTTAAGTCTGACTAAGAAGACCGTAAGTACTTAAATCCATTTAGTACTTTTTATCCGAAAGGTTTCGGCTAGACGAGTGGAAACCAGTGGAGTGGAGAGTGGAGCGTAGTGGGGAGTGGTGTGGAGAGTGGAGTGGGGAGTGGGGCGTGGTGTAGAGAGTGGAGTGGAGTGGATTGGACATTGAAGTGGAGAGTGGAATGTAGAGTGGAGTCGGTAGAGAGGATTGGAAAGTAGAGTGGAGGTGGAGAGTGGAGTGAACAGTGGAGTGGAGTGTGGAGTGGAGAGTGGAGTGAACAGCGGAGTGGAAAGTCGAGTGGAGAGTCGTTTTATTAAAATAGACTTGGTGGTGATACTGAATTCCATGCGGCAGTCATACATTTCGACTTCCAGACCCACCGAATACACCGGAATCAAGGGCACTGAAATCAAAATATTTAGCAAAATCCTATATATTTTTAAAAGTAATCTGTATTATGAATGCTTATGTTTTTTATTGAAATCGAATACATAAAAGACACACTTTTAATATAGCTTTACATTATTAGTTTAAATAATTGAGGATAAAATGGATTCACCGAAATCAGTTTTAGGTGTATACCAAGCCACCGAAAATGCTTACATAACTTAATAAAACAGTGGGGCGATAACATACAGACGTCTTGTCCTTACCACCGGTGCGGTGTAACTGATAGTTTGCACTACTCGAACCTCTATTCTCGCAGTCGCTAGAGTACAGAGTAATGAATGAATCCGTGCGCGCCACTGAAGTCAACTCTGAACGTCGGACGTAAAGACAACCAGTTGTAACTTGTCTAGTAATGCCTATAATGGCTTAGTAATGTTATAAATTAAGTAAATAGTTATCAAGTTGTTTGTGAATATATGTACATATAACACCTTTATTGGAGAAAAAAAGATAAAAAATATTTTTTGCTGCAAGGACAGGACCGGACGCGACACCGAGGTCAATATTTTCGTAGTTTTAATTTTTTTAAACTAACTTCTACGTAATTTATCTACCCTACTATTTTTGACCGTACATTTTATAAAAAAAATAATCATATTGATAAGTAATCTCCAAGTATTGGTTTTCGACGCGGACTCGCCTATTTGAGCCGGCTGAGAATGACCCATAAATAAAATAAAGCTGTGTAAAATCCAAAGGCCAAAATTTTAGTAACCGTGCAAAATTAACACTTAAAAGAATGCGTGTGTGTGGATTAAAAATGAATGACGTGACCGTCAAAAGCCTCCTACGTATTAATAAATAAAAGTTTATTTATTTTATATTTTGTTATTATTTGCTATTTTAACTGAACGTCGTGTATTTTGACGTTTTGTTAGTGCCGTTTTAATGGTCGATACAGAATAAACGATTTTTAACTGTGACTATATTTTGTTTATTTTGTATTTTGTTATTATTTGCTATTTTAAATTAATAGTTCACGTCGTGTCCTTGGATATGGTTGTATTAAGTCCGATTAATTAGTTTTAGATTAGAAAATTCACCAAGTTGCTCATTTGAAGTAATAATAGACGAAAGTTAGTTCTTATAATATAATTTCAATCTTATTTGACATTTTTCAATTAATTTTGCAGCAATGCAGCGCACGGATGGCCGTAAACTTCTTTCAAATACAAACCAGAATTTTAAAAAACATTATCCCGTCTCATAAAAAACAAATATTTAAACATGGAATTATACCAATACTGCAAGGCACTACCTGTCCATAATTAAAATTACATTTAGTCTCCCTAAAGAACAGTTTTTTAACAAAACTATACAGAATGAAATATCCCACAACATTCAAACTCGGATAAAATCTGGTAAGAAATTGGAGACAGTTAGTGCAGTAAATGCTTATGGTGAAAGAACTACTTAATACATAGTTCCCCGTATATTCAATAGTTTAAGTCCATCTTTCACACAAGGCATTACAAAAATAAATATAAAAAAATAAATTAAATCGCACTTTCTGAACAGTCCTCGTTCAGTCGCTATAGTCCGACCGGGATCGCTGTACCGCGCCTTGGGTATGTGCGCGGCGAGAGGGGGGGTAAAGTTGATCGCACACATAATGTCAGCACCGCACGCGCCGCACGCGGTTTCAAACAATTGCATACAACGAATACTGAAATGCGGCGCGTTCGGCGCGTTCGGCGAGTGCGGTGCTGACATACTCGTATGTGCGATCAACTTTATCCCGCCCCCACCACGCCGCGCGTACCATGGGAGCGGTACAGCGGTAGCGGGCGGACTATAGTCGCAGCATCGCCCGCTCGCTGGTTATGTGCTCCGTGCCCGCTCGCCTTATATCTTTATATGAACCTACCCTCCTTTGAATAATTGTATACCTACCTTGTTTTTGTTTTCTATTATGTTTGTTGTTTCGTTCACTTCCAATACTTGTCGCAACTTTCTGTGTTAATATGATGGCATACCAGGCAAACCCACTGCGGTTTAAGGTTTTGACCATGTTTACGATGTATTTATTATATTTTGTAAATAAATAAATTAAAAAAAAGCAATGGTGTTTTTGTTATAGTTCCAAGTGACCTCGTGTTGTAAATTTTTTAATTAATTTATTTAATATATAAAACAAGCTGCTGTTTAAAAACCTTTTTAAAACAAACTTTTATTATTTACAATATTTCATTGTCATGAGATTTACATACAGCTGAATCGGATAACCAGAAGTAGTCGAAAAATGGCTTGCAGGATTTGATTACCGACAACAGTACAGGTGAAACTAAATAAAAGCTTGTAAAAAGGGAGTCAAATTGGCTACAGGCGTTCCTGAGTCTTATACGTCATCGCTTATTGTTACGGCTTGTTTCGTTTCGTTTGTTGTGCCTCTTATATTTATTTACTACGTATAGAGTCAAATATACATGGTCAAATTTGTTAGGGCCGTAGGCTGGCTCCCTAACCGCCAGTTCCCGTTCAGTAACCACGGACTCTCCGCACGCTTTGTGTGATTATACGTATATATACTAACATTAACTTAAAATTTCCATAGCGCGATTCAGGTATTCCTTCCTTTTTAACTTACTGTCTGCATAATTACTTTCAGATGAAATTGTTATTCAAAGAAGGACATCAAAACTTTATTTCTTATCATTTTTTTCTAAAATTATTATGCGTTTTGATCTTTTCCGCAGTATACAAGTGCGGGTGCCATCTGTCGGCTGTATCAGTCCCTAAAGCCTTGACCGCCTCTCACTAACTGTACTGAATGTGCTCACAGATGGTGGTGTAATAAATTTTGACTTTTTCGTATTTTTTTTAATATTCGCTCAGATGTTGCACGCTTATTTAATTACTTTATTAAAAGAAATGCGGTAATTAATTGTTTATAACAATAAACAATTAATTTCCACATTTCACTATTATTATTATTGCATATCACTATTATTAAAATTAAGTCAGAAATGAACAATAATACAGCATTACGATGATTTCTTCATAGTTATGAGATTCTTACTTACAGTCATATTAGATAATCTTAAAAACAAATAGATTGTAAAATAATAGGTAGGCTATTACCTAGCAAATCTGAAACCATGACTTTTCATTATTTAACTTCCTAAAATAGGTCAAAATATACGCGTCATAAACTTCGTAGCTGCCGGCTACGAAACTGCGTAGCTATGAACTACGGTGTTTCGTAGCAGTCGTATATGAGACATTGTACAAATGAGATTATAAGGCTACATGTAACATAATGAGATGAACAGAATGGGATTCTGAACACGTTCAGGGAAATGGTTCACTCAGTTTTTCATTCATTGTGGGTCATCTCACACACACAGATACTAAGTAGAAATACTAAAAGTAATAACAAGTTCAATTAGCTTGTCTGCCTCCAACCTCTGTTGCTGCTCATTAATACCTTCAGGATCGTAACTGACCCGTGGAATAGGCCTACTGGGGTAACCGCGTTTAGAAACCCGCTAAGTATATATCAGAACCGCTGGCGGTACGAAAAAAAGTGTTTACTCATTTTTATGTATAATTTTATGATTTACAATTTTATCTAAGTATGATAAAACTAACCGTTTTACTGAAAATCGTCAAAAATCGTGAAAAGGTCAAAAAATAAGTTTCTCGCGATTTTCAGTAAAACGGTTAGTTTTATCATACTTAGATAAAATTGTAAATCATAAAATTATACATAAAAATGAGTAAACACTTTTTTTCGTACCGCCAGCGGTTCTGATATATACTTAGCGGGTTTCTAAACGCGGTTACCCCAGTAGGCCTATTCCACGGGTCAGTTACGATCCTGAAGGTATTAATGAGCAGCAACAGAGGTTGGAGGCAGACAAGCTAATTGAACTTGTTATTACTTTTAGTATTTCTACTTAGTATCTGTGTGTGTGAGATGACCCACAATGAATGAAAAACTGAGTGAACCATTTCCCTGAACGTGTTCAGAATCCCATTCTGTTCATCTCATTATGTTACATGTAGCCTTATAATCTCATTTGTACAATGTCTCATATACGACTGCTACGAAACACCGTAGTTCATAGCTACGCAGTTTCGTAGCCGGCAGCTACGAAGTTTATGACGCGTATATTTTGACCTATTTTAGGAAGTTAAATAATGAAAAGTCATGGTTTCAGATTTGCTAGGTAATAGCCTACCTATTATTTTACAATCTATTTGTTTTTAAGATTATCTAATATGACTGTAAGTAAGAATCTCATAACTATGAAGAAATCATCGTAATGCTGTATTATTGTTCATTTCTGACTTAATTTTAATAATAGTGATATGCAATAATAATAATAGTGAAATGTGGAAATTAATTGTTTATTGTTATAAACAATTAATTACCGCATTTCTTTTAATAAAGTAATTAAATAAGCGTGCAACATCTGAGCGAATATTAAAAAAAATACGAAAAAGTCAAAATTTATTACACCACCATCTGTGAGCACATTCAGTACAGTTAGTGAGAGGCGGTCAAGGCTTTAGGGACTGATACAGCCGACAGATGGCACCCGCACTTGTATACTGCGGAAAAGATCAAAACGCATAATAATTTTAGAAAAAAATGATAAGAAATAAAGTTTTGATGTCCTTCTTTGAATAACAATTTCATCTGAAAGTAATTATGCAGACAGTAAGTTAAAAAGGAAGGAATACCTGAATCGCGCTATGGAAATTTTAAGTTAATGTTAGTATATATACGTATAATCACACAAAGCGTGCGGAGAGTCCGTGGTTACTGAACGGGAACTGGCGGTTAGGGAGCCAGCCTACGGCCCTAACAAATTTGACCATGTATATTTGACTCTATACGTAGTAAATAAATATAAGAGGCACAACAAACGAAACGAAACAAGCCGTAACAATAAGCGATGACGTATAAGACTCAGGAACGCCTGTAGCCAATTTGACTCCCTTTTTACAAGCTTTTATTTAGTTTCACCTGTACTGTTGTCGGTAATCAAATCCTGCAAGCCATTTTTCGACTACTTCTGGTTATCCGATTCAGCTGTATGTAAATCTCATGACAATGAAATATTGTAAATAATAAAAGTTTGTTTTAAAAAGGTTTTTAAACAGCAGCTTGTTTTATATATTAAATAAATTAATTAAAAAATTTACAACACGAGGTCACTTGGAACTATAACAAAAACACCATTGCTTTTTTTTAATTTATTTATTTACAAAATATAATAAATACATCGTAAACATGGTCAAAACCTTAAACCGCAGTGGGTTTGCCTGGTATGCCATCATATTAACACAGAAAGTTGCGACAAGTATTGGAAGTGAACGAAACAACAAACATAATAGAAAACAAAAACAAGGTAGGTATACAATTATTCAAAGGAGGGTAGGTTCATATAAAGATATAAGGCGAGCGGGCACGGAGCACATAACCAGCGAGCGGGCGATGCTGCGACTATAGTCCGCCCGCTACCGCTGTACCGCTCCCATGGTACGCGCGGCGTGGTGGGGGCGGGATAAAGTTGATCGCACATACGAGTATGTCAGCACCGCACTCGCCGAACGCGCCGAACGCGCCGCATTTCAGTATTCGTTGTATGCAATTGTTTGAAACCGCGTGCGGCGCGTGCGGTGCTGACATTATGTGTGCGATCAACTTTACCCCCCCTCTCGCCGCGCACATACCCAAGGCGCGGTACAGCGATCCCGGTCGGACTATAGCGACTGAACGAGGACTGTTCAGAAAGTGCGATTTAATTTATTTTTTTATATTTATTTTTGTAATGCCTTGTGTGAAAGATGGACTTAAACTATTGAATATACGGGGAACTATGTATTAAGTAGTTCTTTCACCATAAGCATTTACTGCACTAACTGTCTCCAATTTCTTACCAGATTTTATCCGAGTTTGAATGTTGTGGGATATTTCATTCTGTATAGTTTTGTTAAAAAACTGTTCTTTAGGGAGACTAAATGTAATTTTAATTATGGACAGGTAGTGCCTTGCAGTATTGGTATAATTCCATGTTTAAATATTTGTTTTTTATGAGACGGGATAATGTTTTTTAAAATTCTGGTTTGTATTTGAAAGAAGTTTACGGCCATCCGTGCGCTGCATTGCTGCAAAATTAATTGAAAAATGTCAAATAAGATTGAAATTATATTATAAGAACTAACTTTCGTCTATTATTACTTCAAATGAGCAACTTGGTGAATTTTCTAATCTAAAACTAATTAATCGGACTTAATACAACCATATCCAAGGACACGACGTGAACTATTAATTTAAAATAGCAAATAATAACAAAATACAAAATAAACAAAATATAGTCACAGTTAAAAATCGTTTATTCTGTATCGACCATTAAAACGGCACTAACAAAACGTCAAAATACACGACGTTCAGTTAAAATAGCAAATAATAACAAAATATAAAATAAATAAACTTTTATTTATTAATACGTAGGAGGCTTTTGACGGTCACGTCATTCATTTTTAATCCACACACACGCATTCTTTTAAGTGTTAATTTTGCACGGTTACTAAAATTTTGGCCTTTGGATTTTACACAGCTTTATTTTATTTATGGGTCATTCTCAGCCGGCTCAAATAGGCGAGTCCGCGTCGAAAACCAATACTTGGAGATTACTTATCAATATGATTATTTTTTTTATAAAATGTACGGTCAAAAATAGTAGGGTAGATAAATTACGTAGAAGTTAGTTTAAAAAAATTAAAACTACGAAAATATTGACCTCGGTGTCGCGTCCGGTCCTGTCCTTGCAGCAAAAAATATTTTTTATCTTTTTTTCTCCAATAAAGGTGTTATATGTACATATATTCACAAACAACTTGATAACTATTTACTTAATTTATAACATTACTAAGCCATTATAGGCATTACTAGACAAGTTACAACTGGTTGTCTTTACGTCCGACGTTCAGAGTTGACTTCAGTGGCGCGCACGGATTCATTCATTACTCTGTACTCTAGCGACTGCGAGAATAGAGGTTCGAGTAGTGCAAACTATCAGTTACACCGCACCGGTGGTAAGGACAAGACGTCTGTATGTTATCGCCCCACTGTTTTATTAAGTTATGTAAGCATTTTCGGTGGCTTGGTATACACCTAAAACTGATTTCGGTGAATCCATTTTATCCTCAATTATTTAAACTAATAATGTAAAGCTATATTAAAAGTGTGTCTTTTATGTATTCGATTTCAATAAAAAACATAAGCATTCATAATACAGATTACTTTTAAAAATATATAGGATTTTGCTAAATATTTTGATTTCAGTGCCCTTGATTCCGGTGTATTCGGTGGGTCTGGAAGTCGAAATGTATGACTGCCGCATGGAATTCAGTATCACCACCAAGTCTATTTTAATAAAACGACTCTCCACTCGACTTTCCACTCCGCTGTTCACTCCACTCTCCACTCCACACTCCACTCCACTGTTCACTCCACTCTCCACCTCCACTCTACTTTCCAATCCTCTCTACCGACTCCACTCTACATTCCACTCTCCACTTCAATGTCCAATCCACTCCACTCCACTCTCTACACCACGCCCCACTCCCCACTCCACTCTCCACACCACTCCCCACTACGCTCCACTCTCCACTCCACTGGTTTCCACTCGTCTAGCCGAAACCTTTCGGATAAAAAGTACTAAATGGATTTAAGTACTTACGGTCTTCTTAGTCAGACTTAAAATTTGGAGATATGACCAATAAGTTTTTTTTAAATTTATTCATTGGTTTCACCTTACACCATCTTTACAGGGCTCACCTAAGGCGACAGTGTGGACATCATATCCCTATATAACAGTACTTTTAGTTGTAATAATCAATATTCACGCGGGCGGCGCTACGGGCGTCAGCTAATAACTACTACTAACTTTAGAATTGTAAATTACTTGGCCCGATACAACTACACATATCGTTGGAGACGACGATATGTGTAGATATAAAGATATAAAAGACTTGGTTATGTTGACCACAAAAAATATCTAAGTATTTTTTGGAATCCTTGTCTGTTTGTTCGTGATGGACGCAAAAACTGCTGAACAAATTTTGATGTTGCCTTTTCATTAGCAAGGTCTTGGTTTTACATAAAATCTGCCGTATGTTTGATTGTATTTGGTTTAGTAGAACCGGGGAATTGACCAATAAACGATTACGAACCAATCGACTCTCACGGGCAGAGCCGCGGGTATTAGCTTGTATAAAAAGTAGCCTATACCAGTACTACTTAGTAGTACTAATCCAGACTATAATCTATCTCTGTACCAAATTTCAGCCATATCCATTCAGCCGTTTTTATATGAAAGACTAACAAACATACATCCAGATATCCCGACTGATCGACTCCGTGGGTCGAGTGATCGACTTCGTGAGCGGAGTCGCGGGTATTAGCTTGTATAAAAAGTAGCCTATATGTTATTTCATACTTTAATCTATCTCGTTACCAAATTTCAGTCAGATCTATTCAGCCGTTTTTACGTGAAAGAGAAACAAACATATATATCTAGAAATCCCGACGACCGACATAAGCCGTTTTTATGTGGTAGAGTAACAAACATACATCCAGATATACATTCTTACAAACTTTTGCGTTTATAATATCAAGTAGGAAGTAGAATAGGATAGGATTTTATATATTTGATTTCGGTGATAAAAATGTTGATTTCGGTGGACACTATTAAAAAAAAGTGAAATATCTTCATAACCATTCAGTCTATACAGTTCCCTCAACTACTGAAATGTTTTAAATTAACACTAGATTTGATATTTCATGTAAGTAAAACCTTAATTGAAAGAAAAAAATTGGACACCGAAGTCAACCAAATAATGAGCCGCCTGAGAAAGACCCTTATTTATTTATTTATTATTACCATATTACAAAATCATTACAAACATTGTTTATACATACTGCATTTAAAAAACCACTGAGGTTTGTAAAAAATGCAACCGATTCCACATCAAGCTAATTAGTTACATCAAGTTTAATAATCTAAGGCAGTCACTACATTTCACTTTGTGTAGGTAGCTTGAAATGGTGCAGAGTGGTGAAGTGAACTCCAAGTCGATTGCGAGGAGGGGTTCCTAACATAATCATATCATAATCATATACAGCATTTTTTTCGCAGATTCTTTTATCTTTCAAACACATAGACTGCTGTCTCCCAAACTAGGCCATGGCCTATATCTTGGGAGACAGTATAACAATAATAGTAGGTAGTTTTAAAATTTTTTAAAAATTAAAAAATATTTTATAAGATTTATGTGTGCATGGGTGTGTGAGCGCGCGCCCGCGCCTGTTTATGTGTGTATGGTGTGCGTATGTATGTGCGAGGGTGTGTGCGTGTGTGCTAGGACAACAGAAACATTTAAACCATATTTTCTAAAAATAATTCTTTTAGTTTATGTTTAAGTACTCGGACCCGACAGACGTTGTCAGTTAATATAACTTAGATACCGACTGCAGTGCCACCTGCCGGGCCGGATCGTTTTGGAGGACTTTAGTGCCATACACACGTACAGTAGAACTATATATATATAGAGATACGGTATATTCCAGTGCCTTGATTCCAAAAAAGTTATAATTGATACTTAACATTTGGAATTCTTGTCTGTTTGTTCACGATAAACGCAAAACTATTGAACGGATTTTGATACAGTTTTTTTATTGAAAGGGTTTTAGTCAGACTTAAAATCTGCCGTATGTTTAATTACAATTGGTTCAGTAGAACCGGAGATATGACCAAAAAACGATAACCGACCTCCAGCCGCGCAAAGACGCTTGCGCCACTAAGTTAAATATTTATGTAGGTATAGCTTTGAAAATTCCTTTTGAACATTCCTACGTGCAACATGCTTTGAGAAGCATGGCATTTTCACAACAGTAGGTACTAGGAGAGCATAGTCTAGATGTAGTAGTTGGTTTTTGTCGAAGTAGCACAGTGCCACTCCAAGCCACGCCCACTTGGAAGGGGGAGACTTCAGTAATGTCTGGTTTCTGTGTATGAATGAGACACCGATGTTTGATATCTGACATAGCTATGATAGCCTGGTACATTTGCGTGAAAAGGGAGTTTACGTCTTCTCTCGCACGACCAAACTGCTAATGTGCAATGGAACTTAAATCGAGTTTTTGGATAAAAAATCAATGCAAACGTATCAATTTATATTTTACCTAATGCATTGAAATTATAATATTTGTATGTAGGGTAAGATACCCAATTATTGACCCTTTAAGGGTTACCCTGCAGAAATAATACAATATCGGACGCTTCGTGGTGTTGCCTTTTAGAAACCAGTTTCAAAAGAATAGCATAAGTATTGTAGAATGTTGCCAGCAAATGCAAAATGTGTATGAATGTTAATGAGATCATGTTTTTTTAAGTTTTATCGACGCAGTACGATTTACCCAGATATTGACACACTATTCCGTATTATCGTCAGGCTTTGTCCCAATTTATTGACACCCTTTTATATGTACTGAATGGATTAAAATTATGAATAAAATCAATATCAGTTAATCACTCAGGTGTTTATAATCAGTCAACTTTACAGTCAAATACAATTTGATAGCTTCTTAGTATAGTAATTTTCAGGCTTCTAAACTGTAGACGATACGGCTGAAAATGCCTTATAGTGGTAGTAATTTGTAACGTAACATCCCTTTGGAGATTTACCATTTTCGACTTTTTCAGTTCATGCATTCCTAGTATTGCGAACGCGGAAATCGCGTAACTAGCTTTGTGTAATATGGTCGCTCGTTTACTGGTGGCCGGATAGGACGCTCGGCACATGTAGTAGACTAAGATCCCACTGCAAAATCATGCATGCATCGAATATTTTCTAAAAACCAAATTTTACGCATATTTATGATTAGGTGAACATATATTTACTAGGTTGCCTATCAAAATGTGGCCGCTAATATGTTTAATTCAATTATTATGCAGCAGTGGAGTTTGCTGCGCCGTTTCTTCTCCACTAGCGCCTAGGAAGCGGTGGTAAACTTAGTATTAAGTAGTTTTTGACGTCAAAAATATGTAATTACGTTACACTATTTTGAGAAATAAAGAAATTGAAATTGAAATTGAAATATTGCGAATTCATTTTTCGGAAAAAAAATTCTTCACATGGTTTTTAAATAAGTTGCAATAATTCGCAGCCAGGTGTAAACAGGTACGAAGAGGTACGGCGAAGTGCGCAACGGCAACCGTGATTTTTCAGAGTCTTTATGTGTATTGCCGTGACGTGGATGATATTTTATTTAAAAACCATGTGAAAGATTTTTTTTTCCGAAAAATAAATTAGCAATAATTGACTTAAACATATTAGCGGCCACATTTTGATAGGCAACCTAGTAAATATATGTTCTCCTAATCATAAAATGCGTAAAATTTGGTTTTTACCAAATAATCGATGCATGCATGATTCTGCAGTGGGATCTCGTACTGCATCCGCATAACGTATCTTATAACGTAGGGGCGAACCTCTGTAGTTCTTTAATACTAGTTGTTCTATGTTTCATATTTTTTATTTTATTTATTTTCTTTCAAAATAGTGCAACGTAATTACATCTTTTTGACGTCAAAAACTACTTAATACTAAGTTTACTACCGCTTTCTAGGCGCTAGTGGAGAAGAAACGGCGCAACAAACTCCGCTGCTGCATTTTCAGACGTCAGCTTATACATAGATTTCTTAAGACTAAATATGGACGAATGTTCATTTTGGTCTCGTGTCAATATTAATAAAGGTAGGTATATAAAAAAAAAACGTTATAATAAAAATTTAACCCAAGTTAAACAATAAAATAATTGAAAAAAATAAAATATAGTAAAAATGGGCGTTTCCTCGATGCTGTAGTTGTAGCATTTTAGGATTCTAGGAGGGGCCTGCACCATGCACAAGCCAGACATTTTGTCTTTAAGGTAATCGTCTGTCATAATCTGTCATCATCACTCTTTGAACCTTTTTCCCAACTCAGTTGGGGTCGGCTTTCCAGTCTAACTGTGATGCGGCTGAACTTTGATATTTTCCGTGGAGCGACTGCCATCTGACCTCCACAATCAATGGTCATTATGACCAATGGCGATATCGAAGTTCCAAGTTAGACTGGTTGGCCTTTTGTGGGCTCCAACTACCCGTAACGGCTGCCATAGATGTTTGTATGGCAACCGGGACCGACGGCTTAACGTACTCTCCGAGGCACTGTCATAATCTGTAATAAATAAAAAAAGTTTCGTTAGTATTGAAACCAGTGTCACCAAATTTCACATACGTGTTATTATTTTCGACCACATCATCACTTACCATCAGGCGAGATTGTGGTCAAATGCGAGCCTATCGACTATAAAAATACGACCTCGAAGCTAATATATAAGATAAGAATTATGTTGAATATCTGCACAGCATTGTGTCACAAAATCAATAGCTGCAGGGTATTTGCCCTTGATTTTATTTTCCGTGAATGTAATGCAGTGGGGTAGTAGCTTAAGCGTAGCAAATGCTACGTGCTACGCAGTGTCTACACATTATAATTTCGTAGCATGAAATGTTTGAACAAATCTGTTTCGTACTCATAATAAAAGTTACACTCAGTGCCAAGTAGTTTTACCCAATAAAAACCCTGCTAAACCAAGATTAAAACTCGAGTCCACACCAAACTAGTCAGTCTTTTTTTTTTTTTTTTTTTTTTAAGTCGGTCACGTCAACATGACTTCACCTCGCCTGATGGTAAGCTGAGGCAAAGTCTCTGGAATGGGAGTCACCATTGCAAACACCGATAGTGCCAAAATGGTGGCTCTCAGCTTGACGGCCTCATCAAATGCTTTTTCACGCCCCGCTTAAAGGACCCGGGACTGTATGAGTCTCATAAAAATGCATATAAAATTATAGGGATGTCATGTCGGATTATCAGAGCGATGCATGATGCTGAAGTTGCAAGACTGCTTACACATTGAAACAATACTGAAAAATGACTAATCCACTGTTTTAAATCCTGTAACGGCATTCAATGGTAAACTCAACAAAATGTCCTTTATGTTGTAATCTGGCCTTGACCGAAGTGTCCTTTAAATAAATCAATAAATAAACTTGGGACCTCCAGTTGACTAGGAGATCACAAATTTGTGAAGCTCGCACAATCTCGTCTCCCATAATTTTGTACATAGGGAAGGTTTCATTTACAATATACCTAATTTTTAAAGTCTTCTTCGTTTGAGGGACAAGGAAATTAGGAATTGTGAAGAGGTAGGTAACAAAATAGCTGCCGATCCACAGTACTACTCTGCATATGAAATTACTGTTAACAATTTTTTTTTAAATGTTCGAACGCAATCATGGCTCACCGGAGCTATTGCTGCTGAGTATTTTGGTCAAGCATCAAGGATAAAAAGTCTGTTCGCTCGTCTTCCACTAAAATATTTGGAGGGAAATATACGCGCATGCGTAACATTTGTCATTTAAGCTCCACCCATTCCTATGTACACGAAAGAGACAGTACAAAACTAGAAAGAAACAGAAGCATACCGTGGTGTATGAAGGGTGGGTATGCCAGCATCCGGCATTGAGTGGAAAATCCTACCTCCTGGTAATTTATTAAGTCTTGGTATACTACAAGGTAGACAGTGGCCTCGCCATCTTTATGCCCATTGTTTAAGTAAGAAAGGATAATTCAATTCAAGTTTTTCTCTTTTTGCGCCAGCGAGGGTAATATTTTTCGCACGTATGTGCCTATGTAAGGTCAAACGGGGTGAATAGGTACTAAGGGGTGAAAAGGAACAAAATGGTCAGTTAAATTTTGCAGTTATTATCTTCTATGCGAAACTATAAACCACTTCCACGTCACGATTAAGAGAATCATCGAATATCCGGTTAAATACTTAAAAATTTCTAAAAGAAATTATTTAACAAATTCTAATGACCATTTTATCCCTATTCACCCCTTCATTCCTATTCACCCCGCTTAACGGTATGTAGTTTTCTTTGTTTTCCTCTATAGGCCTAACGGCTGGAAGGATTTCAATGTATGGGGTATTAATCTCACGAGTTTTTGAAACATAAAGGGTGAATGAAAATCATACACTGGATTTTTGGCGCTAAAATGTATTCAAGGGATTGGTTGCGGGATGTCCCGTCGTGATTTAAAATCATTAAAATGTGGAACAGCGTGAATAGGTCAAATGACACGAACTAGGCAGACTAGAAACAATAAGATTGGTAGATATCAATGAGTTTAAAATAGTTTATACCACCATACTATATCAAATTGTTGATAATTTCTTCACAAAATATGAAACCGTTTTAAACATCGTATTTAGAACTTTTTTTGGCTATTAAACAAAAGTTTTCTTCAGTTTGCCTACGTTACGACAAGTGTGAATCGATGTTATTAAAACTTTCTGGAAACTTTATTTCTGGAAACCTGCATAATGTCCTTGATTATTTTTAAGACTACCTACTATAAAATAAATTTATACAAGTAAATTGAAGTGTCTGTTGATAATGTTAAAAAAACGTTTTAAATCAATGCATATAAGTGGATGTACGATGTAAAGCTTGTAAAAATGCGAAACTGACCTCCATGCAAGCGGAACTATGGACGTAGGCTAGTCTTAATTTCCATTGAGGTTTCCCAATACCATCGGTCTATAATGTAGTAGTTATACCTATGCATTTAATAACCGCCAGGTGAACAGGAGATCATGAAAGTTAGAGAGTTTATTTTGTTTACTTTCATACTTTCTCTTTAGGTGCACACGGGAGTGAGAGAGAGGGCGCGCTGTGAGAGACACGTGCTAATATATGGAGAATATATTTATCATCGATTGTTATGCTATATAATAGTTTTACCTAAGAACAAATTGGGCGCCAGATGATCGGGCGATCATGAAATTCAAAGAGCTTGCACTGTTTTTACTTTCACTTTAGGTATGGAGGGAAAGAATACGTGAGAAACAGGTGCTTATATGTGTACAGTCAGCGACAAGAGTCTATGATGATTGCACTGACTTCAAGCTTCAATTCGAATAAAAATGGTTCAATAATAATATAATGTAATCAAAGTTTAAAGGTAGTTCAATAGAGACAACTTAGTAATTATTCATAATTTTCATTAAGAACCATAAGTTACTTTACTCAAGAATACTGTAGAAAACCTGAAAATGATTGACCTGTGACGCTAACTGTACTAGCGGTACCTGCAACTTCATCCGCATCAATTTTTAAGGTTTTCCTTTTTTTTTCGTGGAACCCTATATTTTTTTTCTAAAATTAAAGTAGTCTAAGTTACTACCTACCTATTACAATAGCTATCTGCCAGTCCCGTCAGAATTGGTCCAGCCGTTTCAGAAATTAGCCAGAACAAACAGATAGGCAGAGAGACAAAAAATGTAAAAAAAATTGTTTTAGTATAAGTACTTACCATGTATCTATTATATTCAAATGTACTTAGTCAAAAGCGGTTATTATATTATTACAAACACACACTCCAATTTTATTTTATTTGTGTAGTGTAGACGTATATAATATATTATATGTATTTATATAGATAAATCAATAATACCTCGTGTACCTTTTTTTCCCTTTTTTTTGTGCAGAAATCCTCATGGATACCTCCCCCGCGGCTAGGCGGGGCATGTTATGTCGGACTCCTACCGACTAAAACCGCACGCCATCTTGGGTCTATATGCGCCGGGGTGTAATGATGTACTTTGTTGACATTTAAGTTGGAGAGCGCATGTGGTCATACATGGACCTACGTACCGTTGAAAGACAACTCTGATAATCTGTTACCCGTGGTTGGAAAGGTGACGTCATCGGGGAGGCGCCGATTTGGTGATCTGACCCTTTTCTGTTGCGAGTTGCTGATGATGAGCGGCCCAAACTGACATACTCTGAAAAACACGATTTGTTGGAAGTAGAAACTGATATCATTTGCAACTTATAGCAGTGTAATTAAAAAAAATACAAATAAATACAATTGGATTATCTGTTTGTAAGATTAAAATGAACAATCCCCTCCAATCCATCCATCCGCCCCCTCCAGTGTCAGTAGCGCGAGTGTGACGTTTCTGGTGTTGCATACTTTCATAGGCCATGGTGACCGCTTGGGTCAGTAATCCCCACAGATACCACCCCTGTTGACCAGGGAGGTTTCTGTCAGAGGTTATATCGGAATCGAACCAACTAAAACCGCACGCCGCCGTTTCAGATCTTAATTAACGAAGTGTAAGGTTACCCAATAGGGTGTAGGCATATCCCTCGCACCCCGGGTGGCTAGGTCCCTATACCCCATGCCGAATTATTCCGTAGATACAATCAAATGAAAGAGATTTTTAAGGGGTATTACTGGCGATGCCGCTTTTGTCTTCTTCACCGTCTATTGCCCTTCTTGAAGAACATATTGTAGAAGCTAGGGAAGACCACAGCCTAAGCCCGGGCCCTTTAAGTGGGGCGTGAAAAAGCATTTTTAAGGCCGTTAAGCTGAGGGCCACCACTGTAACACTATACATATATATTTATGGTTACCTTTGAATTACCATTATTTGAGGTGAAGTCATGTTGACGTGTCCAATATATAAAAAAGCGTGTGCAGAAAGAAATTTCTTATAGTTACCATCGAGATCAGTTATCGGCAAATATATAAAACCACTGCAAAATCTTCACCTGAATCCAAAGAAACCCCCTCCTCCTGACCCGGCACCGCGGTCTGAAGTACCAGGCAATTGGTGTATGAGGATTATCAGGTCGGAGTACTAGCTCGAACTTTTCATTCTGGACGAAGGCAGATTCGGCATTATCGCCAAACACTTCCATGTTTGTCTGTAAAGTATCAAATTTGATATGTAAGTAAGGTTAAGAATGTAATTTTTAACCTCCGACGGAAACCCGAACGGGGTGTTATAAGTTTGACGTGTGTGTGTGTGTATGTGTGTGTGTGTTTGTAAGTCTGTCTGTGGCATCATAGCGCCCAAACGGATGAACCGATTTTGATTCTGTTTCTTTTGTTTGAAAGATGGGTTGGGGAAGAGTGTTCTTAGCTATGTATGTTTGAATAATTAGAAAAATAGACTCTGAATAATTGTTGATAGACTATACGTATGTTGATTTTAAATAATAAATTAGCTATTAAACTTAAAATACCCTTATAAAAAGCATCAAATAAAAAAATTTAATTATAAATTTAAAAAACCCCCGACTTACAAAAAAGAACAATAAAAAACCTGTAAAAAGTAAAAAAATAACTATTTAATATTATCACGGATCACGGATGATTTGAAGAGTTCTACTGTCTGTCTCCGATACTTGTCATCAGATCTTTAAGTCGACCACATCGTCACTTACCATCAGGTGAGATAGTGGTCGTGGATCGACTATAAAAAAGAAAAAAATTAATGGGACCATTTCGCAATAAATGGTGTGCATAAGCTAATCTAAAAATTACATCCGCCATTCTGATACACATGAATAAATGTCTGTCTAAAAAATAAAGAATTTTGTAAATCCATTTATATAAAACAGAGTAACGCTCGAAAATAAAAAACATAGACATCCGAATTAATGAGAACGTCCTCTTTTTCCGAAGTCGGTTAAAAAGTAGAAGAGAATGAACTGGAACGAACTCACCTAATATCGTAGTTATGCTCTCAAGCAGTGCATCAACTTCTTCATAGTTGCAAGCTGCTGCGCAGACGATTTCTTCAAAATAAATCTCGCCGGATCGGTGTATAACCTAATTCCACAAACATTGATATTGCAAAAATTTCTTGCTTATGAACGTGCGGGCTAATAACACGTTCGGTGAAAGAACAACTCGCTACTTAGTTCCTCGTTTAATAAATAATCTACCCACAGATTTGCAAAATAAAATAACCAAGAATAATATTAAACCTATCTTAAAAAAATTCTTTCTAGATAACATTGGAAACATCACTCATAACTGAAATTCTTGCCTGGTTCATTTATTCATGTATTATTATTGTTATCTCTGTTCACTTATCACCTACTAACTACCTACATATTGTTTACTTTTTAATACCTAATTTAAATAATCATGTTTGCAAAAAGAGGTGCGTTGTTGACATTATAAGTAATTTGTAGTGTGCCTACCTTAATAGCGTACTTCCTTCGTTCTTATAGCGTAAAGACAAACCTCTGTGGTTTTTTTATGCTATTTGTTTGTTGTATTGTATTTTTAATAATCTGTAATAAGCAAAAAAAAACTAAAAAAAAAACTAAAAAAAAAAACTAAATAAATGTCCTTAATTTAGTATGGACCATAATTAATTCAATAAGTTATATTGCCAACACAAGCTTTGATTTTTATCAGTACTAGTATAATAATTATATTAAGCAAATATTCGCGATCTGCTGCGTCGTATCGTAAGTCAAGCAGACGATTGTGCGGCGGCCGTAGCGGCCGGCGGCGGGTGCATGATCCCCACGCCCCGCGCTCTTCCCCTCGCTTGTGAGGATGTATGCGTGAGCGCAGAGGTTAGGCAAAAATGGGCCGACATTTTCATCACAGCTCCAGACGATCAATTAATATTATTACCATTTTTGTGGTGTTCGTTGTTCGATAATTGTGTAATTATTTTGTTACAAATCTTTGGAGTTTTGTGAGCAATCAATGCCCATCATTACTGGCTGCAGGGTTATAATTACATAGTATAAAATAAAATCACCTCTCGCTGTTTGTTAATTGAGATCTTTTAAACAATCTAATTAATTTTGATGTAGTTTTCATTAACAGATAACTACTTTTATTATCACGATAATGGCAAAAGAAATCCAACTTTATAATTGCTTTAATAAAATACGCTGTCGTAATCACTTTGAGATCAGGTGGACCGTGTGCTTGTCTACTACCTAAGCAGTATAAAAAAGATATAATAAACAATAAAATTATTCCTTTTGTATAGGTCAACAATAAGTAATCTAATCGCTTTAGAAGAAGTTGCATTCAATTTTACGTATTGTTAGTTAATTTTTACTCAACATTATTTTATTATTTATACCTAATCTTTGTGTTTAAATGAATAAATTATTGTTAATAACGATTCATTGTAATAAAATAATTAAACGATTTTTGATTATGACTTCACAAAAGGACAAAATTGCAATTAGTAGTTTAGAGCTAACTACGTAAACAAAGTAGTGTTAATCACTGAAGTTCTCTCCACTTCCTGATCTCCTGGTCATCTAGCCGCGCTATTTTAGTTATTGACCCGCAAACCCAACAAACCGACAAGCGCACTCTGCGTCTTGCAAACATTTGTTCAAGTTTGAGTAAAAGTGAAATTTACCAATATTGTTATAAAACCTTTCTTGCAACCTTAGCAATGTATTATTTTCATAATCACGAGGTATAAGTAAAAAAAAATCTCGTATTATTAAAAAAGTATTGAATGAAAGGAATACTTTGCGCCACTTTAATTATATCATAATGATACATTTCTAAAGAAAAAAAACATTTTTTTCAAAAAAGTATTGGCTCGTGAGGGATTCGAACCCTCGACCCTCGCGTTATTAGCACGATGCTCTAACCGACTGAGCTAACGAGCCCTTGCACTGAAAGCTGAATTTTCACTTCAGTATCTCTTTTTTTCACTCGGACCTGCGCATAGGTAACGAACTACTAACCCTGAAATCTCGTTCTCGTTCTCGTTCGATCAGCCGAAGTTCACACAAAGTATTCAACTAACTTTGGCTGTTCATGTGGATGTCGGTTATCGCCACCAAATTTTTTTTAAGTGACGGATGTTTACTGTATGGCTTGATGCGTTTTCAATTTGTAAAGTGCTTTGTCCTGAATGAGGATCAACGCACAGTCTACATCGTTAGTCTTAGAGGCCTTAAACTGGTATCATATCATATTTTATTGAAATTCATCTCATAACAGTGTTAGAAGCGATAGAAAGTTATTTTTTAGTTTATTTTGGACGTGATTTGCTTTTTATGTTATGTGGAGTTTATATTATGTTATGATTTGCTTCGAAGTTGATATCGATACTGCTGATAATTTAAATTACTTTTTATTTTAACTTCTAAGTCGAAGCCAAGCTAAGGAAACGTCAATCACTAAAAACGTCGCTTAAACGGCGCGCAAACACGCGTCGCGTAACCCATTTATGCCCCACTGCTGGACACGGGTCTCCTCTCCTCTAACGAGGGAGCTGAGAGGATTTAGACCTTAATCCAAACACGCTGGCCTAATGCCAGAATTTCTTCTACGACATGTGGGTTTCCTCGTGATGTTTTTCCTTCACCGTCAGCAGATGGTAAATCACGTGATTAGCACGTATAAATTCCACAAAGTGAAATTCACATTGATACTATCCGGCTGGATTCGATCTCGATACCTCTGAGAAGAGGCTGCGTCCTTATTCACTCAGATACCATCGTTATACCTTGATTAATTGTTTATCGGCGAAGTTAACTAATGAAAAGTCCTAATTCGGCTTTTCATTAGACTGAACTCGCGACGAATCTCCGCTGCGGCGTCTTATATAGTACTGAGGGGTTGTGTGACGGGGCTCGGGGGTTGCAGTGTACAATAGATCTAAATATGGACTTTGAAAGTCATTACGAAAAATTTTTCGGCCTCGATACTTCTTGAGAAATTTCTATGGTTTCTTCCAACCGTGCCACACGACACAGAACAGTATAGCCTGCTGATGCCCACAATTACACCTGCGCGGCGGTCGATGGTTGATTATCCTTTTTTTGGTCATTATCTCTGGGTCTACTTAACCGATTGTGATCAAAAATGCGTTGGATGAAGTCTGACTAAGACGTTAAAAAACCGCATCAATATCGATTCACTAGTTTTTGCGTCTATCGCAAACAAACGGAGAAGAATTTCAAAGAACATTTTTGTGTTTAGTATTCGCTTCACGGAAAATATCGAAGTCCAGCCAAATTCGCAGTTAAGACTGGTAAAGCAGACCCCAGACTCCGAGGTGAAAGCTTTGGATGCGACTGGGATTAACGCTAGGTTGAAGAAGAATTTTGGTGTTCAGTATCGTCCATGTAACATAAGTCAAGTATTTGTTTTATAAATATATCTCCAATGAACAGACACAGCTACTTTACAATTTTTAGATAGTTTGAATAGATAGAAGATAAAGAGACTAATGTACTCACAGCACATGCGCAAAAATTCAAGTACAAATACAAATTCGACAACTTAAAGCAATAGCATCGGTGGTTCAGTGGTAGAATGCTCGCCTGCCACGCGGGCGGCCCGGGTTCGATTCCCGGTCGATGCAGTCAACTTTTTTGTAGGAGGTCTTTTAATTATCGTTATTTTTATTTAAAATTTTAAACTTCTTCATCTTTTTCTAGCCGCCAATCCCCTTGAGCCTACAAAAGTGCATCTTTATTTGCAATCAGAGATATTATATCAAAAATGGCTGGCTAATGGCTGACATTGGCTCCATGTGATGTGACACAACTCGTTCCATAAGGCATGCATATGACTGGCTGATAGGCTGGTGGATCGAGAAGGTTGCATGGTGGCTTTGGCTATGGCTAGCTGATACGTAGGCTTAAGTCACGTCCGTTACAGTGTTCCTTATTTTGAAATTGGCAGGATAATTATCGATTTCCTTGAAAGTATTGCTCATGTGCAAATCGCCGACGTTCCCAATCAATAACGGTGTTTATGTCGCCAGGTTACTAGGAGATCATAAAATTCAAAGGGCTTACACTGTCTCCCAAAGTTTAGTCTACTTGAGAGAGGATGAAACTACATGTTGTGAGACTGCGAAAAATACCTCTTATACATTACTCCGTACCTAGTACAATGTCTCAGCGACATTCTTCAACCAACTTTTCCACTTGTCTTAAGAAAATGTTAGCGGTTAGAAAGCAGATTAATTTTTGTACTGAACAGAATGCAATTACATCTTATGATAGTACAAGTTATAATAGGTATTATAGCTTTACGTCAAAGAGTATTTTCTTTGTTCATACTACTTATGTGGCAAACAAGCGCAAATATGCGTGTTCATTGACCGTGGAGAACTGCAGTCAATACAAGAACCTTTTAATATCTTTAGCATAAATGAATTTACTCAAAATTTTGGTTAAGAAAACTTTACTAACATTGAAGGATTTTCATATAATTTTCTGGTGAAACTCTTAGCAATCACATAGTTAATTTCAGTACCAACCGTATTTCTGTATTTATGCCACGAGTGAATCAACTCAGCATGATGGTTACTATCCCTACATATACTATCACAACAGTTCCTAAAGGCTATCCGGGAAATCAACATTCCGTAGCTTTTCATAACAGGCATTAGTGAAGCTTTGTATTTGTTCGGAGGTTCGTTCTCCCCATACAATTGAATTTAAATCAATTTTTGTATCAACATACTTAGCACATACATCTCCCAGGTCACACTTCACGACTAGGGGATGATGGTCAGACCACCGAACATCGTACTTGACATGAACTGATCGCACTGAGCTACGAGCTGCCTTTGTCACAATGCAGTGGTCTAACCAGGTCCTCAAGCCGTTTGCTTCACTAATAAAAGTTGTATGTGTATGCACACACAATAATAAGTTTACAAGAAAAGAAGGGAAGTATAGTACAATGGTACTGCTTATTTCCACAAGAATAATGTACGAAATAACAACAATAATACAAAACATGTCATGTTTTTTTACGTAGGTAGGTGAAGGTTTATAGAATCTTGCTAGAGAAATAAAAGGAAGTCGAAGCAGCTATTGTGGCGTGTTTGTCTTAAGGCTCTTTTTGTGAATTTTTAGGTTTTTTTTTGTAATTTTTCATTGCTTTCGGATCAACGACGTGTCGAAAGATAGGAACTTAGGCCGGCTTCCTATCCACACCAGTTCACGCAGTAGCTATTGACTCCCCGTGAAATGTTTTGAATTTCACGTCGACATTCTAAAACTAAAAAACTTCGGTAACGCGATCCAGAAAATCCTTAAATTTAAGCTTACTGGCTGAGTGTACTTTTCAAATGATATTTTTATTGAATAAAGGGTACCAAAAGCTTGTTATTGGTTATTTTTATTTGTAATTTGAATATTTCCTGATTATTTACGACGTCATTTTAGTAGTACTCAATATAGTTGCGACATCTGTTGGTTGCGTTTGTACGTACAGCCTCCGCTACCCTCCACTCAGATGCATCAAACTGCATTCAACGTTGTCACTAAATGAAGTACTAGATATTACTAGTAAATGTTGGTGTACTAAATTAGGTTTAACACTCGTGCCGTGTGAAAATATTACGCGAATGTTTTTACATCTATTACTTTTTAACTTTCCATCTTTAGTTTAAAGCAAATAAAAGATTGAATGTTAAATAACAAATAATCATTCTGACCCCTTTTGACCCACCGTACCACCGAACATACCCCTGGTGCTACGATGGGTAATTTAAAAATAAACGGTACTACTGACAAATAGTGATGTAATTAAGGCCGATATTTATTATAATAGTGTATCATTTACAAAAAAAACATAACAACCTGGCGATCGCTTTCATTCTTGAGACCTCCTTTCACCAACGTGTGGGGTGAAGTCCTCTTGACCTGCTATACATAAAAAGAAAAAGAATAAAAGACGAAAATAAATCCATTACATATCACTTTGTGATTTATTTATGCAATGTCCTACTTATACTCGTAAGTGCTACGAAAAACTGTAGCCAATAGCTACGAAACACCTTAACCTATAGTTACGAATGATATTATTTGTACTTAGATCTCTTTAGTTTAACCATTTATTCCTATTTAATTTTTATAAATATATAGGTAGATGTTTTGCTGTGATTGTTGGGTGTTATTGTTCCAATGAACTACAGCTCTTATAATTTATTTTTATTTTAGTTACGAAAATACAGAATGGAATAAATAAATTTACATATCTCTTTTCAATACATCATAAAAAATCTGAGTGAAGCCTAAGACATAATAAATGATACCTGCATAATTATTTTACACGTTGTGAGGGCAAAAAAGGGTCAGAATTGATTACAGCGTCATCTGTGAGCACATTCGGTGTGTAGAGGGAGAGAGTGTAGAGGGTTGAGGAGGCGGTAGCGAGGAAAACCGCTGACAGATGTCGCCTGCATTCGTAAATTGTTGACCTGACATCGTAAATATTAAAAAAGAATATAAAGATGCAATATAATTTTAGAAAAAAATGATGAGTAGTGAAGTTTTGGTATCCTTCTTTGAATAAAGAGTTCATCTGAAAGTAATATGCAGCCAGTAAGTTTAAAAAGAAGGAAAACCTGAATCGCGCTATGGGAAATTTCAGTGAATGTAAGTATATATACGGGTAGTCATACAGAACATACGGGGAGTCCGTAGCTACTGCGTGAACTGGCGGATAGGGAGCCAGCCTAAGGCCCTATCATCTATTAATTGATGATTTCCACTATCCCGAAGGATAACATATAACGAGAGCACATAGCCCGACACACCGACAGTAGCTAATTTGACTTCCTTTTGCCAAACTGGAACTAATTTTCTTTTATTTTATTTTATTTACTTAATAAATATCTAGAACACAGTTTACTAATCATACTACTTACAACATTATCCACTTATTACTAATATTATAATTTAGATTAAGTAGATCCCGCTTAGATGGGATTTTTTATTAAGTTAAACAAAGAAGAAAAAAAAACAAATAGAATCATGCACGATATAACAGGTACACGCAAGCGCGAACTAAACACAGGTGTTTAAAGAATTGACAACACATTTTCTAAAATTGATTGTATTTCCAAATTTAGAATTATATGCATCTACAAGTTGGCGCATAGGAGCACGCAAACGAGGTTTCGGTCAACTCATCCCGCTTAAAACTTATCCCGCGGGATAAGTTGTCCACATTAGTATTTTTATTATTTTTCTTTGGTTAACTCATCCCGCTTTGAAAAAAAGGTAAAATGTATTGTATTATTTGAAATATTGGTACATTCGTGATCAAAAGTGTTTGGGGAAAAAATTATACACCTATAGCCTCAAACCAATAAAAAGTATAGATGTAAACCAGCATTGGTTTTACTGACGTGGCTGGTTTTAATATATAGTAAGCGGTACGGACGTGACTGTCTACGCATTCTGTTCTCGGTACAATGTAGCACAGCTGATTAGTAACCTGAGGACAATCATACTTGTTATTTAGCCGTGTAGCTTGTAGAATTATAGTGATAGTGATCTGATGTCTGTTTCTGTACCTATTGTATAAAATAAAATAAAAAATAAAAAATGAACCATACTATGCAAAAACATCACGCCAAGAAATCTTTTGCTGGAAGAAATCGCTTTTTTTATACTACGTAAGCGGCAGACAAGCACACGGCCCACCTGATGGGAACCGGTCACCGTGGCCTATGTACGTGTGCAAAACTAAGGGTGACACACACGCCTGCCTACCCTGAAGGGAAGGGGGGAGGGCTGGGAAGAGGCGGGTGGCTAGGAAGGGGTGAGGGAGGAGGGGTACAGTGAGCTCTGGCTACAATACTTACCGGTGGGAACACAACACGAGTTATTATGGCTGCGGTGTTTTGTATGGCGGAGGTACTACGACCCCAGTCGGACAGCTTATTCTGGACGGGAGATACCGTCGTGTCCAACCTCCTTTTTGATCATAAGGCAAACTCTTTACTAAGGCAAAGTACCACAACTAATGCATAAAATTGTCGCAGGACGAATAATGTATCTTGTAATATTGTTGCAGGAAAGACTCGGAGTGAGATGACATACAAAACTCTAGACCGCTAAGCATGGTGGCGTGTGAGGACCACCGCTGACTTCTCTAGGGGTTGCAGAATTATAAGACAAGTAAGTAAATTATTCGTTGGATCACTGATGGTTTTTGTAGCTACACCGCTATCTCGAGGGCCTAAACAAACCTCAGCTGCAAGCCAATACACCTGCTAATAGATGGACGAAGTTCTGACGCATGCTAGTACGTCTTCTGTATCTTGATGGGCCAAAAAATACCTTCGTGCTACGTGCTACGCAGTGTCTACGACCAGGACCTTCGTAGCTATCGGTCGCAAATCTGATCCGCGTAGTACTCCATTGATTTGTTCATACAAATTATCACTCAGTGAATGCTAGAAGTTAGCACGCTACTACTACGCATAGCAAACATAACAACTGAACAGTCGGGATCCGTTATTCGACAGCCAATCAAATTTTTCAATGGATCCCGACTGTTCAGTTGTTATGTTTCTAGACCACCGGACGTCAAATCTAAGTGCTTGTTTTTTTCTTCTCAGTTTTTAGGCAGTCGGGTTCTAGAATTTTTAAATTTATTTTTTTTATTTTATACTTTTTAGTTATTTACATAGCTGCCCGGATAATAATGAAGTATAATATGGAGTTAATCATTTTCGTGTAGTGGGGAAGTATAAGGGACATTACCGAAATTCAACCTTAATTATTATATTTTTGCTCATATCTTCGGTTCTACTAAACCGATTGTATTCAAACAAACGTAAGATTTTAATTCTGACCAAGACCTTTTAAACAAATAAAACCGCATCGAAATTTGTTCAGCAGTTTTTGCGTCCATCGCAGTCAAATGTTTGTGGCACCAAAAATCCGCCATTTTGATTTTCTAGAAATTTTAATATACCTGGTGTCACTCATACAATCATGACGAATCAAACAACACCTTGTTTGTCAAAATCTGTCAAGCAGTTCAGGCTGTAGAGCGTGCAAGACAAATTTTCAAGATTTTCATTTTGCCGCCAAAAATCCGCCATTTTGATTTTCTAGAAATTTTAATATACCCAGTGTCACTCACATAATCACGACGAATAAAATGATACCTCGCATGTCAAAATCCGTCAAGCCGTTTAGGCTGTAGGCCGTGCCAAAGAAATGGACATACATACATACATACATACATACATAGTCTCGAAAAACATTACCCTCCTTTCTTCGGCAGTCGGGTAAAAATATCTTAAATCAATTTTGCAAGGTGGGAGAGGGCGCCTTTTTTTTTTTTTTTTTTTCCGTGCGGAAATCCTCATGGATACCCACCCCGCGGCCAGCGGGGCAGGTTTTGTCGGACTCTTACCGACTAAAACCGTCAGTGAGCCTCTCAGTGCAGGTAGACTATGCAGACGATTAACTAAAATAGCGCGGTTAGATGACCAGGAGATCATGAAGTTCTGAGAGCTTGCAGCCACTTTTACTATTTCGTTTACATAGTAACATGTGGCTTTCAACTACCCAAATCAATGTTACGACCTTGTTGTTAGAGGCTATTTAATTTTGACCTTATGAACTATAGACATCACCGGTACACCTTCTTTTTAACATTAATGGCTGCTGCATTCGAAAAAATTGTCGCAATTTTGCTAAACTCCAATCACTTCAAAAATTATTATATACTCGTGCCTTATTTTATACTTAAATTGGAATCATTGGAAACGGCTGTAATAATTATATATTATTCTATTTTTCCAAGCTTTTATTTAGTTCCACCTGTCCCGCTGTTTGTAATCAAATCTTGCAAGCCATTTATCGCTCAATCCTGAAGTAACGTATAAACACGCCTAGGTGTTCACAAATCTATATCATAATCTTCTTAATTATATTTTATATCTTAATTATATATATAAAAAAATAAATAAAAAAAAATATATAAAAAAAGTCAATATAATGATCATTGACGTCTGGAATTTGTAATTTTGGATTATGTAAGGGACGAACGTGTAACACAACTTTTTGTGAGTCAAACATCTGTCATCTGAGTACTACCCAAAGTTAGGCATAGTTGGGCATAGTTGGTTGGTGATTGATTCTTTCATAGTTGCAATTTTTTTGTTTCTGTACCGCTGGTAATCCAGCTGGTAGACTAATCCTAATGTTTGAATTGAGAACCTATAAAATTTCTTGTTATTATGAAATAACAGGAATAGTTCCAAACTAAACTGAATTTTCAAAGTTATAAAAATATTTTATATCTTTTTACTCTACTGGTAAGCCCAATATCCCAATCTATGCACATGTGCAAATCACTGAACGTCTAATCAATAACTGTGTTTTCGTAGCTAGATGACTAGGAGAAAATGCAATATAAAGAGCTTATACTGTCTCCTACTGTTTTGTCTACATGCAGGAGAGAGAAACACTATCGCTCCTCTCACAAATCTTTAGAACCAGTTGTATTAATCGATATAGGCTCAACAACAAAAAAGTATGTAAGTTTGAAACTATATCGTGGAATTTTTAAGATGTATATATATTATACTATGGTATACAACGAACAAAGTATACTGATAATTTCTAGAGCTATTAGACCCCTAACACGTTGCTTCCGCACGGCGCGCTCTGTCTCTTTCATGTACACAAGTAAGTAAGTAAAGAGTATTGTGAATTAAAGTTTTATGCTCCCCGGATCCTTTCGCAGCGTAACTTCACCTGTTGATTCACTCAGTGGCCGCAGAGCGGATCAATAAGTTGTTTATTGCCCGTTAGGTTAGGTTAGTTAGTTAACGTCTTTTTCCCAATTCCTAAATCATTCAATTCAATTATTCATCAATTTGTATAGCTTTTCTCAAATCTGAGCATTTTTTTAAAATATTATTTTATATAGGACACGTACCATGTTAACAAAGGTGGCACTTAGCTTGACGACCTCATCAAAAGAGGACTGTCGTCGCAGCACCGCGTGACACCTACCGGTCCTACTAGTGCGGCGACAACAATCCCCCCTATGTATTTGCTAACCCCTGAACGCAATCCAACCGAGATTGGATTACTATGGAGTGGTTTTCGCAATTGTGCCTAACCCGGTGGAATTTTGTGATAAATTTGTGCCATTAAATTTCTAGCATCAGCGTTTTTGAATTCTTCATATTTATATTTACAGAAAGCGGTAGAAGTTTATGAGTTTGTTTTGTATGTTTAGGGTAAACTGCCAAATCACTGCACTTGGCATGCACTGCAGTGGGCCGCGATAAAAAAAATAGGTATATTGGAAAACGTATTTGGATATAAATGAACTATTTGATAGAAAATTGAGCTGTCAAACGTAAAATAGAAGCTTGGAAGTAGTATAATCGTTTACCGGTTTTATAGTAACAAACGGAATTCACAAGTTGTTCGCACGAGTTGGGTCAATTGTACGAACTTGGATGCGGTCGTTGTATACTAGGAGCCTAGACATTGCCAAGAGTTAGAAAATTCTGCCTGTTCAAGGGCACTGTTTGTGTTCTCTGTTTCTTTCTGTTTTGCACTGTCCCTTTCACACGTATGAATGGCAGGGACTTGAATGACTAAATTCACGCATGCGCGTTTGTTGCCTCCTTACTTGAATGAGGCGCGAAAAGGTACAACTTTTATTTTGAGGCACATCTCTAATGGGGAACGTCTTTGAATTAAATACGAAATGTGAAAGCACTGGAATTGCTTTTGCTTCACATTGAAATTGAAATAAATAACTAAATTGCGGATTGTTTGGTATATAACCTTTTTTGAGTTCTGTGTGGGTAGGTGGAGATTTATTTATTCTGTTGATTGTTGTCTAAGTATAATAATATATTATCTGAGCTTCCGTTATTGTCAGGCATAGCACAGGTATAAACCTTCGTGGTTTTTTATATGCTAGCACTAATAATGTAATGTTTTGCTTTTAATAATAAAGAAATTAAAAAAAAATCCACAAACAACATGGAAGGTATAATTTATGTTTCTGTTTTTAATACTAGAATACTTGTGCAGAAAATTAAGCGTATTTTCGAAGGCATATAAATGCCGATTGGATAGATTTATATGCCGTTGAAAATACGCTAAGTTTAATAGCAATGGGCACGGCATATTATATTCTTTGGAAGATTTACCCTGTCTGGTTCACATCACACTAACCTACTGCACTAGTCAAATAAAGGTATACAGTTGAAGTGCACTGTAGCGTTGCACCAATGGGTCACGCCATAGAGCATGCATCAATATTTCATTGCACTTACACACTCCTGAAATCTGAATCGTATGAATGAGATATCAATATTGAATCTCTATCTTGTTTATGATAACCTAGTATAACAAGTACTTGAATGAATGCAGGTATGGATGCATATTCCAATAGTATCTTTTGACTATTTTCAACTTTAACTACTTTGGTTTATGGTTCAAAATAGGTTTGCTTAAGAATAAAAGACTTATTTGTCGACCTTGGTTAAATTACCAATTTTATATTAAGTAATCCATAATATTTTATAACACATTTTCAAGGCTGATAAAATCACCATAAAATTACAGAAAAAACGTGAGAACTTTGGCTTTTCATCCAGCGGAGCTACGGCCACTAGCAATATCCTTTAGTCCCTCCTTCCTCAGTAAGAAAACGAAAGATACGACCATGTCACCGTTTTTATTTTAAAGTACAAAATATTTAACGGCTCAAAACTCTTCTTTCACGCTATGTACTCCTAGTTCGGTCATGGCATGTAGCACCATATCTACCAGGCTGCAGAATAATTTCTTCATAATAATACATAACTTATTCCCAACAACTCCTGTAATATTCTACTGTCCCAGTACCGAGGCGGAAATGCATTGCAGCCTCAAATTTTTTGTATCCTGAATGAAATTTGTCTGGATAAGAGATGTTTTACAAAATATTGTGTCAAAATAATGTAAGTGTAGGTGAAATGATTCCCAGGTAAAATGAGGACACTACAAAATCTATATCACCTAGGTGAAAAGTTGAATAATATTCCACTTTTTTCACCTAGGTGATATCAGATAAACTATTTGTTATATAGTATATAAATACAAATAGTTTAAGGGACAGGGTTTTCCAAGTTTTCTTATGACTCAAACATAGTAAGCTTGTTTTATTCACTTTTTTTCAAAACCTTTTTTTGTTCACCTAACTTGTATCCTATCTACTCTTTCTGTTAGATAGAACGTAGTCACACACGTGGTTATTGCCCTCTCCTGTGTACATGATACAGAAATAATGCAAACTTCTTTCATTTATGTTCTCCTAGTCTTCTCGGGGAGCAGGTTACGGTTTGACCTGCGCGATTCTGATCGTTTTCATTCAAGTCGGGGTCTACGGAATGTAGCGTAATTTATCTACGTTTCGTAGAGCCCGGCTACGAGAAGTGCTACGATCTGTAGCATTTATGAAATTTAATTTTTGCTTGAATGTTTTGTTGCATATCTACTTGATATCTGCTAAAAATATAATTAGTATTTTGACTTAGATACGGTGAATAAGAATTATAAAAAAACGTGAATATTTTAATTTACATAATTATTTACATAATTTAATTGCCCGTTTAAAAGTATTCTTTAATTGATCTTTGACAAGCTGACATTAAAACTGTAGATATACAATCATCCATTTGCGAGCACTTAAGTCCTTTGGATATTGGATTAAATTTAGTAATAAATTAATTATGCAAAACTAATTTTAATTTTTAATTTACTAATGTGACAAGTGGGCTTTGCTTCTGATATTTATAATAATACAGACTTTTCACTGGCTTAGTCAGTGTTGTAGAAACGTACCTATGAATCTCTCTTTATGAATTCTGTTCTCCTGGTGCTGGTGCGGGTGTTTTAACCTGCGGATTTCCTTAACTCCACATCGCGTCTTAATTATTTTCATGTAATCAATCCGGAATTGATGTGTGTTAGATTTGCGTAACGTAAAATTATGTCCTTAAATTTGCCGAATAGAACTGTAAAATACTGACTCATAATTTATTTAATACAAGTATATATTATAATAGTATAGATTATAGCTAAATAGGGATAACAGCGTTATTTATTTTTTTAGTTCGTATAAAAATTTAAGTTTGCGACCTCGATGTTGGATTAAGATAAAAATTAAATGCAGAAGTTTAAATTTTTGATCTGTTCAATCATTAAAATCTTATCAAAAATTATTGTGCTTCTTACACTAAAATATAGTTTTTAAATATTGAGACTTTGCTGACGATGATTTTGTTTTCCAAATTCGATCGTAAAAATCCGTTAAATTTAGGCAAACGCACATAAATGCATATTAATGGGATATGAAACCAGTGCCTTGGCGACCGTAGCTACGACCCTTCCACAGTTCTGCAAAACTTATCGTATTTATATTCAAATTAATCGAAAACTTTGATATCGCGATTCAGGATTTAGGTAGGTACTTGCGGAATTCTTTGAGAACGAAGAGGATAATCTGACAATAAATTTAAGACATTTGTTAAGGCCACCTTATGTAAAAAAGCATACTATAGGACAGTCGATTACCTTGAAGACAAAAATGTCTGGCTTGAGAACCGTAGGCACAAATAAAGGTATGAATTGAAAAAAAAAGCATAAGGGCACGCAGCCATCTCGCTGCTGAGGCAAACGCACATAAATGCATATCAATGGGATATGAAACCAGTGCCTTGGCAACCGTAGCTACGGCCCTTCCACAGTTCTGCAAAACTTATCGTATTTATATTAAAATTAATCGAAAACTTTGATATCGCGATTCAGGATTTAGGTGGGTACTTGCGGAATTCTTTGAGAGTGAAGAGGACAATCTGACAATAAATTTAAAACATTTGTTAAGGCCACCTGATGTAAAAAAGCATACTATAGGACAGTCGATTACCTTGAAGACAAAAATGTCTGGCTTGACCATGGTGCAGGCCCCTCCTTTTTTTTTTTTAAAAAGAATGCTAAAGTGCTATATCTACAGAATGCTGTAGTTGTGGCATTTAGTTGGCATTTTTTTTTGGTAGGCACGCGACCTTTTTTCTTACTATATTTTGACATTTTTACTATATTTTGACATTTTCAATTATTTTATTGTTTAACTTGGGTTAAAATTTATTATGTCTTTTTTTTTAAATACCTTTATTTATATTGACACGAGACAAAAATGTACATTCGTCCATATTTAGTCTTAAGATATTTATGTATAACCTGACGTCTGAAAATGCAGCAGTGGAGTTTGTTGCGCCGTTTCTTCTCCACTAGCGCCTAGGAAGCGGTGGTAAACGTAGTATTAAGTAGATTTTGACGTCAAAAAGATGTAATTACGTTGCACTATTTTGCAAAATAAAGAAATTGAAATTGAAATTGAAAATTGAAATTAATAGATTGAAAAGAAATAGCGAGAAAGGGTGGAAAAATATTCCTTTAAGGGGAAGCTTGACTTATAGGTTGTGTTTTTATGCGTTGAGTTTGAAATACTTAATCAAGGGTCAGTCAATTACATTAATGACTTTCCTAAAGATATTTTTAGTATTTATCTCAAAACTTAATGATCAGTTCTTAATGTAAGATTTTTTTTTGTACATCGGATATCTCAAATACTTATGTCATAATAAACTTACTTCCTCATCATCCGGGTGCTACTGGATCGAGATTGGTGGATTCAAGTGGAAGGAGCCCTTCAATTAAATATAAAAATACAAAAAAAAATACACGTACGAAAATTGTGTGATAAGACTTAGATTTCACAACAATTAAATGTCCTTCGAGACTAGTCTGCATATAAAAAAAAGTTCCGACAAATTAAAAACCTTTACCCATCGGAAGACCAGACCTTCACCAAGATTTTCAAAGTCCAAGTACACATCACCTGACTCGGTGTACCCGATGAATGAGGCTTTCACGCAGGCCTTCGCAGGCCACGTTAGAAGACCCGATACGGTGTGCAGTTTTAGTTGGTTCAATTTCAATATAACCACCCGCTGGCGACGGGTGTGGGATCTGTGGGGATTACTGAAATAAAAAGACAAAAAAGTGTCCAACGGTAGGCACTGCAGTAAAAGTTAAGATTGATGGCTAACTAGTAACTATATAGCATTGAATGACTCCATACAATATCAATCAATCAATTAACCTTTGCAGTCCACTACTGGGCATAGGTCTCTCCCAACGCACGCCATAGCACCCAATCCTCCTCCTTGCACATCCAGTCTATCCACCGCTCTATATCAATACATTGGAAAAATTAACCTCAATCGATATAGACATGAAAATGTGAAGAGGTGAAGTAAAAAAATGAAACGATCGTTTCTATTACTAGGAGTACATAAACGAAAAGATTTTATAATCAGTACAATTTCAAGTCTGAGGGTGCGTAACTTGCTGCTACAGCACCACAGTATTTTCAGCCACATTACTTACACTTAAGGTCCAAAATTCCATATCTATGAGATAGATTGTTACCTATCAATATAAATAGTGATGGCAAGGAAAGGGAAATCGCAAGCTATTTTACTATAATTTTAACTGTTTTTGACATAAATAGCTGAAAAGTTTCATTCTAAAATGGGCCCTAGTAAATGTTCTTTATGCAGCAAGTGAATTGATACAAAACATCTGATATTTTAAGTCATAATTTTGTAATTGAACGAAGTGGGAGCTACGTGCGCAGTTCTGTTGTGAATATAAATTTCTGTGTGCGTCGAACACACCTAGAAATGGATTGTTTAGGAGTGTGCGTGGGGACTAATTGTGGAAGAATGTTGTTTATTTTGTTTTATATTTCAATTTGTTTGTTTTCTAACTAATTTTAACAATGTTAGGCCTTACTTTCTAAAAAGGCGTCATATTCTTTAAAATAGTTCCTTATTTTTTACGTATTTGTATTCGAATCGTTCGATTGAATAGTTATTTTAAATTATATCAAGAACAGTAAAAATACTTATTTATAGAGTATTTAGAGGTATATTTATTTTACACTCATATATCATCAAATATTATTATCAGTGTAGGACTCGTAATCCGAAGTGAGAACTTCGAATGCGACCGGGGCTAACATTAGAATGATGATGATATTTTATCGCTGTAGGTGCTTACCTCATAAAGAACTGTTAAATATTGTAAAGTTATTAACATGATACCTTGTTTTTGACCTACAAACACACGCATGTAATATGCGGTCTGCTGTGACACTTTATTTACTTTTTTGTAATATTCTAAACCTAACTCAAACATTGCAGGCTGGTGTTCAGTAGTTGGATTGTAGTCTTTTGAGAATCTGCTGTACGACTATAATTGAAATATCACTTCATTATAGTAATTCTAAGCACTATTAAAAAATGAAATTGAAGAATTTTTTTTATACAACTTAGGTGGCAGACAAGTACGCGGCCCACCTGATGGGAAGCGGTCACCGTGGCCTATGGACGTGTGCAACACTAGGGGCGTCACACTCGCACTCCCGACTCTGCAATAACCTTCCACTGCCCTTCCTGAAGAACCCCATATTATAGCCGCCAGAGAAAACCACTGCACTGCACTGTCTGTTTTTATTATTTAAAAATTCGACTCGCATGATAGACAATAATTAATCTGTCTTTTTGTGTAATAATAAAACCTTCGAAAATAGAATAATCTACTTAGTCAAATTTCTAAATTCTTAACTATAAAGAAAGAAACCAATGAATAATTGCTGTACACATTTTACCTTTAATTAATTTGAAACAGTACAATATTGAACCAGGATTGGAAATGGTATTCGGTGCCAAAATTTGTACTAGGATTTCATAACACACAAGATACGACTTACTCAGTTGCACATGCTAGATACAATTTGTAAAGGATGTGTGAGTGCAATAAATTGAATAGTGTGCATCAGAAAAGGCTCCACCCACGAGGCGGGACCAAGGAGCGCACGACGGCGCAGTGAGCTATTTTTAACTTAAAGTACTAGTAGACCAGTACAATAGAGGAGATGCATCGAATTGAAACACGTTTTGAGTATTTAGTTAATTTGCGATTTTTTCTAATAAAAAAACCGCATCAATATCCGTTTGGTATTTTTACGTCCATCGCGATAGCGGCGGAAAAAGTACTGAACAACGTTTCATTCTCCTCCATACATTCCTGTCAGATAATATCTTCTCTTCAGTCACGACCTTCCTTGCCTCTCCTCTTCCTCTTTCACGCATTCCATTCATCTTTTCTTAAGCGCGGGCCACACTACCTGCTAACGGACATCGTTTCACCTCTTTTCATACTTGGGTTCACACCGCCAACTAACGAGCTAAGCTACGTCAGCGGTGTGAGCGACGTGAGCGAAGCCAATGAAAGTCCAGCAAAGCTCCTCGTACACTTCGTTTCGCCTGCTTCGCTAGCTTCGCTCGCTCGCCCGCTGCGCTATCTTAGCTCACCCAGTTCGTTCGCCCGTCCTCCCCGTTTCAAGTATTTGGACTACTGACGCTTGTCTTTCGATTGTCTTTCGCTCGCTCGACCCGTTTTGCCCGCTCAATCCGTCAGCTGGCAATGTAGCCTGCGCTTTAGACCTACCTCAGCACTTAATGCTCAATATTGTCGAATATTTATTTACTTGACAGAAGTGCCATGATCCCTCTGGGCTTTTCATTATTATCTTAAGGTTTTTAGCTAGATGTTTTAACTTTTCAGCGTCACAGTTGGTGCTGGCAGTATTCGTGATCCTACCTATAGCTGTGGGAGTGCCTACTTAAGCAGGAGTATGAATGCAAGACATTGCAAGTATGGGAGACACTTGCATCGCGCATCACCCGACTGCAGATGGTTTCACCGGGATCGACTGTCAGACAACCATTTTAAGCTGGCCATACCAGAATTTCAGCCAGCTCTTAACAACAAGGTAATTTTTCAATACTGAACAATTTTACGCTAACGATTCAGTTGAGCCAAAGAGTTTAATTAAATTATAGTAAATCAATTGCTATTTGCATTACATAGGGTGTTGTGCTCCCGGCGATAAGGAGGGTAGCCAGAGCTCACTGGACTCCTTCTTCCCTACCCATTCATTGTCCACAACCCTTTACTACCCCCACCCCTTCAGGATTCGCAGTGTGAATCTGACACCCCTGGTGTTACACACATAGTCCAGGTGATTGCTTCTCTTCAGGTGGACCTTGTGCTTAAATGCCACCTAAGCGGTATAAAGAAATAACAAATCCAATTCAATGTCATCAAGTTAACATAATTATTTATTGAAATTATATTCAGTGTAATCAATTTGAAAAAAAAAATAATTGTTAGGTCAATTTCCCTATCATTCTCTCTCAAGGTATGTGAAGGGCTTAGTGGACAAGTGCGTTCGACTCCGCTCTTGCCCACTGAGTCCGCGGACTCCTGACAGTACACCGGCGAGGCTGACTTCACGCCTGCGTGCAGACGTCCGCTACTACGGCGCAACGCGGCCCAGCCACGCGTTCCCCTCCGCGTCACTTCAAAACAATCTCGTGATTTTTTTCAAGATTTTTTTTGAGCCTAAACTGTTTTAGCTTCTATTTATTTCATCGCAATAGAAATACTTATAATTGCGTACCAAGACCCGTGTTTATATTCTACTAAGGTTTCAAAAACACGGTGAGCTAAATCATGCGAATCTACGGGTGAAATCCTTGTGACTACCGATGATCTTTAATTACCGATTTTTAAATAAATGTCACTGATTATACTTAAAACACCTAAATAAGCAGTACTAAATATATTTCTAAACATATCAAATTCTTTAAAATTAAGTTTAGACAACAACGCGGGGAGCACTTATTCGATAATCACAATTAGAAAGAATCGATCGGTACGCCGCGAATACATTTGCCGCATAGAAAACGCCAAAAATTACCGAAACTCATTGTCCCTATGTACGGTGTTCAAATCCTAGAAACATAAAACTCACTTCACATTCTATTAATCACTTCACATAAGTGATTATTTAGTTGAGCTAGGTTTTAGGTAGTGACAAGGGTAATGGAAGGTCCAACTCCTTCCGTCACCCTCGCCACTCTGGCGAGTTTACGAGATTTTCTACAATTATATTGTAGACTTACGCGCATGCGTTAGCAAACTCGGTCGCTTTCCACCCTCATCAATGGGATGGAATGAAATGGTGATAGATTAGAAAGGAACATAATACAAGGTTCACGCCGCTAGTGAAAACGTAGTACGTTTAATATTAAACTCCTAACCACCTCTGATTGCCTGGTATTCAATGCGCCGAGCACGAGTCTCGTGCATTTCCAATGCCGATGAGCATCCCATCTGCATGAACTCTCGCATCGATTATAACGGTCAACATTAATTTTTTACTGAAAAATATAATAATAATAATGAGTTTTTATTTGTAATGAAAAGGGTTTACGGAGCCTCACCGAGTTTTTCGGTACTCAAGGATGGAGAACTAGGCGCTGAAGTAGAACGAGTTTGCTTTGCAGAAAATGAGAGATTTTAGAAGGTTTATTTTGATTTTTAGTACTTTTTTCCTTTAGGTTAGTCTGTTTAGGTTAGTTAAGTATAATAAAAACCACTCATGGTTTTTATGCAAGAGGGAGTTTGCATGTTGGTTATAAAATAAATATTCAAGTACATGAGATATTGTTGATTTAAAATACACTATACAAGTACACAATCTACTAAATTATCACCCTCATATGGTGCAAACAATTCCATCAAGAACCAAGCGGTTTGGTGCCTCTTTTCTTTGCCGCACCATCAAAAACTGGAATTCTTTACCACCTCACGTGTTTCCTTCCTCAATCAGTCCCGGGTCCTTTAAGCGGGGCGTGAAAAAGCATTTGATGAGGCCGTCAAGCTGAGTGCCACCATTGTGCCACTATCGGTGTTTCAATGGTAACCCCCATTTCAGAGACTTTGCCTTTAGCTTACCATCAGGCGAAGTGAAGTCATGTTGACGTGTTCAATAAAGAAAAAATAACTGATCTATATTTGGGCTTTCTTCTTTCGTAAAAGTTATTTTAGTCACTTTGATTATATTATCTACAAATTAATATTATGTATGATAATGTCTATGTTTTTGTAGCTTAATATCAAAAATGGTATATTGTTAGTTTCTTGGCAAATATCAATTCAAAGTGGTCATTCTACAGAGCATACTCCCCGACAGGACCACTTTAAAATAACCGTTACTTTCACGCTTATTATGCATAGCTCATAATATAAACAAATATATATTTATTGTATGTCAAGGCAACATCTCCAATTTTAGATCAATACTTACTGATTTTTAGTACGAACAGGTAAATATTTTATTGGAAAACACCTGCTATGAATTTCTTAGCAAATAACAAGATTAATATACCTATTTCTTTGCGGAACATTATTATTACATTATGGTAGTACTTAATAGTTCGTTGTAATTTTCTTCGTGTTTATTTTTATATATTTAGTGGGACAATCGTTTTTGAAAGTGCAGCCATTGCCACAATACATAACCCGTAACTAATCACCGAGTCTACCAAGGCTAACAGTAAGCGCAAGTCTAAGTCTCCCATAGATTTGTGACACTGTAAAGGTACTGTTTAAATATACAGATACATAAATGCTACGTCTTTCGTGAAATTGGCGCTATTTTAACCTTTAAAAAATTTAAGGAACTAACTAGCCGAAGTAGTCGCCGAGCGAGTTTTATTGCGCTGCCGAAGATACGCACGAACTACGGAAAAAAATGTTTACCTATGAAGGCGCACAACTTTATAACAAAATTCCCTCATCTATAAAAAAAATATTACTTCTTTTCATACATTTAGGCGCTGCGCAAACGTGTTACCGACACGGCACACCGCCACAGGAAACCGTAGTTGCTGTGTCCCGTAGCGACAATTGGACACAGTTGCCGGTTCCCTGTCACCGACACGGCACACCACAAGAAACTGTAGCTGTAGTTGCTGTATCTGCTTGTTTTCCGTAGTCTCATGATGGACGTTTGTGAATGTTGCTTGTGTCTTCAACTGACGACTTTTAGTTTCCAGTTACCGACACCGAACACTTTTTGATCGTCCTGAATATAGTGTTCAGTGGAAGCAACTGGACTCACGTATGCGCAGGGAGTTGAATGATTTCATACTTGTTCTATAGAATTCAAATATTCATCGGTAGCTTGTGTCTGACACAAGAAACAAAAGTGTCTACGTTTGCGCAGCGCCTTATAAATAAGTTAGCACAACACGTCATCGAGACATATTAACTCGACATATTAATACAAGTTAATATTTTTGTCATCAAAACGAACGAACTATTGCTAGTACATTGTGTATTAAATAATTATTGTTTCTCAATAAGTGACATGTAAGACTTTGGAGAAATAAATTCATTAAACCTTAAACGATGAAACAGCTTTTATTTGAAATTTGAAGAATTATTTTTCATACTGAATAGCACAAATAGACCAGTGCAGATAGCTATGAAAATGGTAAAAAGTAAAAGAAATTTATAGTAGGATGAAACCTGTTGTAAAAGGAAGAGAATATAATAAAAATGATAGGAAAAATAAATTACGGGCGATCTGAGCTCGGGAAGGGGGGAGGGGGGTGAGTTTTAAGGGTAAAAACGGTTTATCTCGATTTCCGGCAAAACTACAAGTCCTATGGAAAAAAGTTAAATGACAAAGTTGTAGGTAATAAAGAGACCTACAACTTTTCTATTTACACTTTTTTCACATAACCTCAAAAAGTATGTGAAAAATTCAAATAATCAAGTTTTTGGTTTTTTATTTTTATCTTAAGCAAAACAAATTTGTTTTCCACGAAATTTGGTGAAAACTTAGCTTTTTATGTCCCAAAGACACTGTATTTTTTTTGATTTGAAATACTCTTTTTTTCAGCTTATTTTGACTAAATATCGAAAAACCACCCGAATTTTCAATCGAAAAATCTCACGTCAAAATATCAGCTTTTTAAAAAAAGTCAAAGAGTTTTTTGTTCTTTGAAATCTCTTCTTTCTGATAATGTAAAAATATATATACATTGCTATGGTAAATGTTCTCAGAAAATGCAAAGAAGAAAAACTCGAATTCGAAATTAACATTTTTGTATTTAGTCATTTCCTCGTTGAGGTGGGATGAAAAGTTACATGTTGCACTATAACTTCATGGTTGCACTCGAGTGCAAAGATTTTTCACCTTTGTACTCTTTTGATTCCCTCGCTAAAGCTCAGGGTTCTATTTTGTGATTATTGTATTTAGTCATTTCCTCGCTGAGGTGGGATGAAAAGTTACGTGTTGCACTATAGCTTCATAGTTACACTCGAGTGCAAAGATTTTTCACCTTGCGCACTTTTGATTCCCTCGTTAAAGATCTGGGTTCAATTTTTAGAACCCTTCGCGTGCTCAGTTTTGATGACCGAGCAAGCGAAGGGTTCATAATTTGAATCACGAGCGCAGCGAGCGATTCACAAAATAGAACCCTGAGCTTTAGCGAGGGAATCAAAAGAGCACAAGGTGAAAAATCTTTGCACTCGAGTGCAACCATGAAGTTATAGTGCAACATGTAACTTTTCATCCCACCTCAACGAGGAAATGACTAAATACAAAAATGTTAATTTCGAATTCGAGTTTTTCTTCTTTGCATTTTCTGAGAACATTTACCATAGCAATGTATATATATTTTTACATTATCAGAAAGAAGAGATTTCAAAGAACAAAAAACTCTTTGACTTTTTTTAAAAAGCTGATATTTTGACGTGAGATTTTTCGATTGAAAATTGGGGTGGTTTTTCGATATTTAGTCAAAATAAGCTGAAAAAAAGAGTATTTCAAATCAAAAAAATTACAGTGTCTTTGGGACATAAAAAGCTAAGTTTTCACCAAATTTCGTGGAAAACAAATTTGTTTTGCTTAAGATAAAAATAAAAAACCAAAAACTTGATTATTTGAATTTTTCACATACTTTTTGAGGTTATGTGAAAAAAGTGTAAATAGAAAAGTTGTAGGTCTTTTTATTACCTACAACTTTGTCATTTAACTTTTTTCCATAGGACTTGTAGTTTTGCCGGAAATCGAGATAAACCGTTTTTACCCTTAAAACTCACCCCCCTCCCCCCTTCCCGAGCTCAGATCGCCCGTAATTTATTTTTCCTATCATTTTTATTATATTCTCTTCCTTTTACAACAGGTTTCATCCTACTATAAATTTATTTTGTCTCAAAGTCTATCGGCACTGGTCTAAAACTTCGACGCAGTGAAGTTCAACTTTTACTTGATCAGTGTTTATTTTATTCGAATGTATATATGTGTATAATAATAGGATAAACAAACAATGGTTAATTTTGAACATTTATAATATTTTAGCAATATTTTATAATGTATAATAAAATAATGAGACTAACAGCACCGAGGATTTTTAGAAAGTTTATCGTTGATGTCTTTTGAAAGGAGCATCGAAATTCATGTATTAGGGTACCATAAAGATAAAGAAGTATAATATATATAAATGTATATTTGTCATGAGGCTTCCGACTCCAAAGGCTGTTTGATATCACGCCAACGCTTCATCCACGCTAAGCATTCTATCCACGCCCAAAACGATGTTCTTACAGAACAGCCCACGTTCTTACGACACACGGGTGCAGGCGTTCGTACACAATTATTTTTACTTGATATAGCTCAACTCTCAGCTCTCTCGTTAGGAGAGGAGACCTGTGCCCAGCAGTAGGACATAAATAGGTTGTTATTATTATAGCTCAGAACACTTCTGTATAACATAATTTCGATAAGAATAGTAATAAAATATGAATAGACTATTTTTTTATACCACGTAGGTGGCAGACAAGCACACGGCCCACCTGATGGGAAGCGGTCACCGTGGCCTATGGACGTGTGCAACACCAAGGGCGTCACTCACGGCTTCCCATCAGGCGAGCCGTGTGCTTGAATGCCACCTAAGTTGTATAAAAAAAATTTGAATATTATTTTTGTAATTAATTTCATATTGATATAACAGGAGTATACTCCACTTGGTATGGAGGTGAAGATAACATCCTTTGATGGCTTAAAAGTCAACGGCAAATAACGTCACACAGTTGGCCGCAACATACACGTGATATTGTGAACATCGACTTTCAGTACCAAGGATTCATAGTAGTGAAGAACTTAAATCCCAAATTTGACGATGGCAAAAACATATCAACTGCTATTTAAACTTCACAGTAAAATCAACCATATATTTATGACTTTAAGTCTAATATTGTATATCAACAAACAGAATTTTATCTCGCGACGTTCGAGTGACAATCTATGGCTCAAAATTCTTTTGCGAATTTCTAATAGTTTATGACACAAAGTAGTTTTGTTATTTAGGGAAATGGAAATGTCATTAAATGCTCTTCATGTATTAGTAAAACATACTTGAATTGTTTCATATTTTATGTCATGATTTTGTATTATAACTGAAAAAGCGACATGTGTGGTGTCCTACGCATGCGCTTCGCTAACTTACAGTTGGTTGAGTGCGGTGATGGAAAGGGCCGGCTGTAACGTAGTACCACTGCGTGCCAATTGTTTGACAATCAATCAAGCTTGTTTATATTTATTTTTCGACCTATTTTATGAACTAAAAGTAATCAAACAACATATTCGTAGTTGCAGTTTAGTTAAAAGTGAATATGAATGATTACTTTTAGAAAAAATGAAGACTGACGTCTTTATACTGCTTAGCAGCAGTATTGGGAAGAATCTGACGATTTATTTATTACTATAAATTATTAAATAAAAAATAAATAAAAATAAAAATAAAAATTGTTTATTTTCAAGCTACAGGGGCTCATAGTGTGTTAGTACGATTGCTTAAAAACTATGTAGCACAATTTGTTGATAATCAACAAATTGTCTAATATTCCTCCAAAGGTTGAATAAAAACATTTAAATAGAATTTGATTGCAATAAGTAGAAGTATTAATTCGTAAGTTAACTTGTGTTTGAAATTTAGCATTTAGTATATTTTTTTCATATTGAGAACTATACTTCAAGGTACCTACTTAGTAAAATTTTCTAAAAATAGCATCTATAGATACAAAATTTTATTCTATGGTATAATAGACTCATCACTTTTGCTCTTCTGCTAGATTTCAGCCAAAACTTCTATTCACGAAGGTTTGTCACGAGCTTCACTGTTATCTATTAGGATTAATTATGTTTAGCTTATGTACCTCAATAAGTAAAATTTTATTGGTTTTTTTATATTCATTCATCTATTTATTCTAATAATATCTGTTTAAAAAATAGGCTATCAAAACAAGTACAAGTACACATCTATTATATTATTTTCATTAAAACAATTAATGGCTAAGAAGATTCGTTTCTGATTCCTGGGCTTGACAAAAATGTTTTAGGTTGAGAATCATGGTTGTTTCCACAGTGTTAGACACCAGGAGAGTATAATTCAGCCGAAGTAGTTAGATTTTATCGTATCGAACTATACTGTGCTAGCTACCTCGCTACGCCACTTGGAAGGAGGAGACTTCGGAAATGTATTGCTCCCGTCTCTGGATGAGATATCGATGTTTAACTTCTATTGTGGTTATGATAGCCTGGTAAAAGTGCGGGTAAAGTGTACTCGTGTCTTATGTGCGATGACCGCGTGGTACGTACGACTATTCGGACAACGCGGACGTTTTTTCTATGTTGGTCTGACTGATTGGACGATGTAGACTACTTTTTTATGTTTCTACTGGTCCTACAACGTAAAAGTCTACGACACAGTTTGTTTCCTTTAGCATTATTATATGCGAGGGCAGATTTTGCGAGTTTTTTCTTTACAAAGACTCGCATATAATAATAAAATTTGTTTCAATAATCACAGATAAAGAATCTAAATATAAACAATTATACATCACTCAAATAGTGAAAAAAAATTACGACAGCCGATCAGTCGAACCAACAGGAACAAAAATCCACGTATTCCGTTTAGTTGGACCTACAGGTAAAAATCTTGATTTTTGGGTAATCAAAGAGGCTGATAAGGAGTGAAGATGTCTTTTTGGGACTGAATACTGACGAAATGACAATATTATAATAGACAATCCTCTAATTAAGACTGATAGTGAGTATATGAGACCGTACACACACACACTCACCATCTTTTACATGTTTCAGACGCATACATGTGTGTGACAATGGCGCGCGTTGCTTTAGCTTCGATCAAACACAATATTATGACATAAAACACACAATGATTTTAGTAAATTTATTTGCTGTATGAATAGTCGTTCCTAGCCCTCCTCCTATAGTAAATTTTTTTGCCATTTTATGTCAAAATTGTTGAAAATTTCAGCAAAATAGTTGGCAATCCGTCTTTCAAGATAGTTGCTGATTTTCACTTTGACGTAATAACCAAAACTCACTAAAGTAGACTTTCAGGCTTATACTGTACACGATGGGGTTGAAAATGCCTTGGAGTGATAGCAATATGTAGCATAACATCATGTTGAAAATTTGTCGGAATCGACTCTTTCAGTTTGTGCATTCCTAGTACTGCGAGCACGATCGTGTAGCTAGCTAGATTTGAGTTGTTTCATCAAATCGGTGGTTATGACTGTGATATAGATATAGCACAGATAATAGATTTGTCTTTGTTTTTATTTAACAACTAACTACAATTGCATGAGAGACCTTCAGCTAATGATAACATGAGTTTCTAAACTGCTTACTGCATTTTGAGTTAAAGTTAAAGTTAATTTGTATTGGTTATGCCTACTTAGGTATTAGAGAAATTTAACAAATGACCAACTTAAGCAAGACCTTACCATAGTTATTTTTTGGTAACAATATGTAGCTACTATCCTACAAAATGTAACAAAGCCAATTATTATGTAACGATGTAGGATAGTAGTATAAGTGTAGCATTAAATTCATGACAAAAAATGTACCACCACGATATGGGAGCATTATGTAGCATTAAATTCATGACAAAACATACATCAACATCACACTGCTTTAGTATACCCTAGAATTCGAGTTTCACTACCGCCTTGAAAAGACATCAACGAGAAACTTGTATATATTGTGTAAGAACTCGGAATACGACCATTATTATTATGTGGTATCTTTTTTGTAGCAAAATATTTTTTTATGTGAATACATACATGAATTAGGTACATTTTAAAATATCCTTGTCGTTCGTTAGTCACTAGGTGTACCGGCTCGGGCGTTGGTAGTAGATTGGATTGGATCACGAAGATTTTTTGTGTCCCCTATAGTGTAAAATATGAGTATTAATTTAGTATTATTAATTAATTCACTTAATTAATTCAAATATTGGACTTACTTTTAAAAACCAAAGAGGTAACTAATACTAAGTATTAAGAAACAACTAAAGTACAGAATAAGAGATTGCCCTGTCTGAGTCTGTGTTTCTTGAAAGCTATAACCTGGGAGTCTTTAAGTCAAGAGTAAATTGGTTGCTTCTAGGTAAGCATGCTCCATTTTCGACTATATCATCATTTACCATCTGGTGAGATTGTAGTTCAACGCGAGCCTATCGACTGTAAAAAAAATATTCAAATTTTTAATATTTATATCGGTGCACTGGTTCATTCATTAATCTTTTTTTAATATTCAGTTCTTCCCACTAGTACCCAATTTTTTTGCTGAAGACGTTAATCTATGAATAATTCATATTGCGCATGTTTCTTCTCATGAAGTAAATCAATAGGTTATATTACTGACTCCCATAACCAGGAGATTATGAGCACTTGGAAGCAAACTTTGCACATAACATCTAACAACTTAGAGCGAAATTAAAATCATTTTTATGTCCTATGTGCACTCAAATATATTTTTTTAAATTTGATACTAACATGACCTCACCTCGCCTGATGGTAAACTAAAGGTAAAGCCACAACATATATCCATAATGCTACTTTCGGTGTTACGGTGCGGTATGAGTACTTACAGGCTTCAAATGACAGGCTTAATTAATAAAAATACACTTTTAGTTTTTGAGGGTAGTTACCATTAAAGACCTTCAAACTTTAAGTTTTCAGTAAGTACCTAACGAAGAACAGTTTACGAATTAAGGCACAAATAACTTCCTCTTTAAACAGTAAAGACTAAAAAGTTTATTTCGATGAAAGTTGTTCAATTTTGCCAATCTAATCATTCCAAAAAGTTTAGGTCACCGTCATTGCGTGATGGCAGTACGATAGTTTATAATATCAATTTAACCTTCGTTCATTGAAAACATACGAGAACAGAACTGCAATCTGAAATGTATGTACTAGGATAGCATAAACACGAACAACGTTTTCTGAATGACCTGAATGCAACAATAGTTAGTGCATCAGCCACCTCACCCCCAAGGGGCGGGACCTAATAGTGTGACGGTGTCGTTCGATATTGACTCTGGCTCACCTACATACGCTATATCTTTTTCATTATTAAAATTATGTTACGAGCATACTTAATTACCAATTTGTTGCAGTTGTAGTAGTCTAAAGCTACTACTAACATTTTTTATCTATGGTTATTAGATAACCTCTTTTATAATAACTGTAGGGACGCGTTTTGTTAGCAAATATAAATCAACTCATCGTTGCTTAAGTTTACATTAATTTAATCGCATTAAAATATTTAAATATATTCTATTTTCGATTCTGGTTGCGTTCCTGGTGTCGTAATTGATAATTATGTACAACAGTTATTTATCGATGTAATTCATAAGATTGAACTTAAAGGACTCGGTTCCTATGCTGACAGTTGTCAATGTCAATAAGTGTCATCAATAGAAATTAATCATTCACTTTTTCACTTCCGATATGGACGTCGGCTATTGATAACCTTTTATTAGTTCATCATGTAATCATATTAGAAAATGTAATTGGAAGCCGATGAAGACTCCAAAGACGATGAATCGTTGAGTGCTTCATCCATCCCGTCCAATAAGAGGAAAGGATTGCGACGTGCACCGAAGGCGATTGTTGGCGTGTCAGCGACACGTTATATTTTGGACGCTACCTCGTGTCTACGGGATTTCTCCGTAGGCTGGATCAGTGGCGTGTTCCATGCTGCATCTGACGGCCAGATGCAGCGATGCTAAGGAGCGGACGAGCCCATAACGTCCACCTGCTGTGAAGCTGTGGATAGCCGTTGAAGAGACGGAGGCCGAATGGCATCGAACTGCATCGTGTCGCCGTGGTGAGATCTGACATCCGTTAGATCCAATAAGGTACCCATCTACTTTATTTCAATGGCCATTGATCTTGTGCTCGTGTTCGCGAACTTACGATCGCAAAAATGTGTCGCGTGTGCCGCGTGGTAAGTTGACCCGATGTCAACCTTTTCTTCGAACTGGACATTGCTCTAATCATGTATATTTTACAACCTGTATACCTAAAGTTTAATATATAAAAGGTTCTTTGAATGTTATCAACCGCAATTTCATTTACTCTCCTGAGGTGCCCCAATGGTTCATCAAGGTAAATAAATATCTTCCAGGTACTATTCACAAGAGGTCCTTGAAACAATAGTTCAATGTAAACTGCCGAGAGACTGATCCGGAAGCATTATTTGTATATTTTCCATACTTTAACATTGTAACGCACTTATTCTATTATCACACCCTTCTTATACCTTTCATATTTTCATAAGCTTTATTTTTTTTATACGTTACACAGTTCAACGTAACATTATAGATTAGAATAAAATTATTTTTTGAAATTACTTTTTTTCGAATCTGATGTTATAAATCAGCATTACGTAGCTCGTAATATGGGTTCTAGATTGCAGAATGCATATTTGCTGTATTTTCTGTAAACTTAAGCTTGCTAACGCAAGTTTAAGTTGAAAAGCTAGTCGCGCGCTACGCAGCTACGGCGTAGACAACTGCTACGACGACACTAATAGAATAATTTAAAATTATATATTACTAGCTGTCTCGGCGAACTTCGTACCGCCATATTTTCCACCCGCGTGCAATTCCGTTCCCATTCCTGTTCCCGTTCCCATTCCCATTACTATTCCCATTCCTATTCCTATTCTCATTCCCATTCCCATTCCTACTACTACCTACTACTACTAAATACTAATCCCGTAACGTAAACATAAACTTCTCTCACATAATAGAAAAAGTTTGTATGAGAAAAAGAAAAGTTACTTTCTGAAATTTTCTGTACAACTGTTTTATTATTTTTTTCGTAAGAACCTTCTCCCGATAATAACAAACACAACAAAAAAAGAATTAGTGAAATCGGTAGAGCCGTTGGTGAGTTATGCGCTTACCAACACATTTTGCGATTCATTTTTATATTATAGATATCTCTTGGTTACAGATCCTCATGTATCAACGACCTGGATGGGGACTATGAAGGTGGAGAAACTGGAGAGAAAGGTGCGTCTGAGAATTTTACTATTTTTAAATTAGCAGTTATGTACTAGGGTTTTTGATTTACGTAGCAAAATAACATGTTTTTCAGTCAGCACTATCCAATCACCATTACTAGTTGCAATCAAAGTTTGTGATTTGGAGCCCTAGTTATACAATACATGATTGATTTATCTTGGCTATTATGAGACTGACTGGCATTTGAAAATTCAACTACGAGAGGAACGACTACAGTAGAGCCTCGACTACAGTGGAGTTTTCAAGTTTTTGATTGAAAGCAATATTCATGCAAAAATGTCATAATTATATTAACAACGATGACAAAATATAACTTTCGATCTCAAGTTGCAGTCACTAACAAAGTGTAACGAACTAGCTACCGTCAGATCGCGTTCCTGCTACTAGGAACGCATAACTGGAAAGAGCTTTATATCTGAACACTTGCAAAGTCAAAATGCGGAACTTACTGGTTACCGACTCAAGGCATTTTCAACCATATTCTGCTTCTACGTGAGTCTCTAATTCTTACTGATTCAGTTTTTGTTATTACATTTTAGTAAAATCAGCTATGGTGTTGAAATACGAAACGTAAGGTTTTATTGCAAAAATCTTCTAATTTCTGAAATAAAAAGCTTATGATTGTTATGGCAAAAGAAGCGCTATGAAATGCTTTATGTACAGCATGCAAAGTTAAGTAAAATCTCAAAAGATTTAAGTCATAATATTGCGTTTAAATAGAACCGAAAGCTACGCGCGCCGTGTTGATACACACATATCTGGCAAGGTGTGCGTGAGACACGTCACTCGTGTGAAAGAGAGGTGAGTCAAATCAAGTTAGAGAGTGATAATTAATATTATTGCTTGGTTATCGGTTGTTTTGCGTTATATTTTCTATGTATCTCCTTTACACCGCACCTAGTTTGGAGAGGCAAAAATACAGCCCCAGCGAGGTGACCGGTGCATCAAGGTGCGTCAGATTAACCACTGGACTATTTGGGCATTGTCGAGCAATACCGCATTTTGCATCTTGTTTTCTATTATTTTTAATTTTAATAATCGAACATTAGCTACAAATAATGGAATTATTATCTTTTAAAATGTGTATCAAAGATATAAAAAGAAAAAAAAAGCAAAGCCTTATGGGTCACTCTAGTCACTATAGAATTTCAAGGAAAATAATAATTAACGCCAGGTCACTTTATTGTGTTAATAACTTTACGTGGAATTTTATATTTCCCATAGCGTGGTCCTTAAATGAAGATAAATTATGTGATGTCTGAGCTGTATGTTATTTACCTTGCTTCTGTGGACACCCTAATCAATCAAACCTTTAACCGAGGCTAACGGCAAAGCAGTTATGTTAAAGTGACTTAAACCACGGTGTTTTGTCTTGTGGGCAAGAACAGATACAGGCACGTAACTTGGCCAGGTTTGGGGTAAGTTCGCGCATCGTGCACTTTGAGCCAATCAAATTATTCAAAGTACGAACGAACGGAACGTTGATTCGCTACAAGACGTCTCTCGGAGACATCTGATTGGTCCGTCAAGTGACGGACCAATCATATGACCGCGACGGCGCAACCGCGTCTCCCGCGCTCCGCTCATACCTCAAAGGGGACCTAAAAATCGACCTTTGCGCATGTGACGCGTCCGGCCAATTTACGCGCCGGTATCTGTAGTAATTGTTTTTTTTTTTTTTTTTTTTTTATTGGTAATAGGCACGCGTTTGACCACGATCTCATCTGTTGGCAAATGATGATGTGGTCGACGGTGGAGCACGCTTGCCTAGAAGAAATCTATTCACTCTAGACTTGAAGACACCCAGGTTGTAGCTTTCCGGAAATACAGACTCAGGCAGGGCATTCCACTCTTTAGCAGTACGCACGATGAACGCACTGCCAAAACGTTTTGTGCGTATGAGTGGGATATCCACCATGTACCGGTGGCGCGTTGCCGTACGTCTGGTCGTTCGGTGATGAAAAGGGCTTGGAGGAATTAGGTTATGCAATTCCAGCGCACATTCCCCGAAGTGCAACCGATAAAAGACAGAAAGGCTAGCAATTCTACGCCGATGTTCCAAGCTTTGAAGCTTAGTCTCCACCAGCGCATCGCAGTTGATGAGCCTCTTGGCCCTTCTCTCAATTGACTCAAGTGTTCAGCCTTGGAAATGATATTCGTTTCCAAAACCTGTACCTACTAAGGTATCATTAACCAGATAGAGACTCAACATGTACACAAGATAAATATTTTTAAAGTTTCTGTGAGTGGAATAAATATAATTAAAATTAATTAAAATAAAAAGTTATGTGTGTATTCATCGCAGGTTTATGAGTGCCCGGTTAATGGCAATAGGCTCGCCACCTATTACATTGGGACCTAAACATAAACTGGCGAAATGTGGGTGCTAGTACCTCTGCCTACCCCTTCGGGGATATAGGCGTGAGTTTATGTTATGTTAAATTGAATAGTGTGCATCAGGAAAGGCTCCACCCATGAGGCGGGACCAAGGAGCGCACGTCGGCGCAGTGAACTGTTTTTAGTCTGAAGTACTAGGAGACCAGAGCAGCAGAGGAGATTCAATAAAGTATACATTAAAAAGTTTAAGGAGTTTTATTAAAGTAAGGTGTGTGGTTGGATGACAACTAGATGATACAAGATGATTACACTGACTTGTGGTTTCGCTATTACTCTTGAGTCGCGCTAGTCCGCGCATGTTTATTTTGATTCAATATTGTGGGGCCAAGCAAAAATAAATAAAAGCAAGCCACTCTCATCCTCCATTTGTAAACGTTTTACCACTCTTTAGGATTATGCGATCCTGGTACTGATAGCCATGGCTCACGTTAGTTGCTAGCTTTACATTCACGTTACGGTACAACGCCATCTATGATAATTAAGTTACGAGTTAAAAGTCTGTGTACATTAATTTCGTCCTTTTTGTCAGTGATTATGTGCTTAATTATAGTTGTCACAAAATAAAAGGCCCACTTTGACAGTTCGTACCCATGAAGTTCTTAATTTTTTATGAATTGAAATGTTATAAAGGTAATTACATTTTTCATTGACAGGTACCGCCCACTCGGCTAAGTGCTGTGCATAACGATTTTTTCATGTATTCCACAGACTATTAATAATCAGTTAAGGAAAGAAAATATCGAGTGAGATATTTTTTTTTCAAGCCCGACGCGCACTTTTATTTTTATTTATTTTAATACTTGTGTTTAGATTCTGAAGATTCATTTAATTATTCTTGTTGTTTTTGTGATTGACTGAATGTTATTGTAAAAAAATATTAAATATAAGTAAATTGACCTTTAATAACATTGCATTGTTTTAAAATACCTACAAAATCAAAGGTTAAGCTATTTTTTCTAATCAGAACTTTAATCCAATGCAGTTTACATACATATTCAAATCGATTAAATCCCCATGCAAACTCGATTCGATTCATCCTGAGTATCGAATACCGAATCTTATAGGTACATAACTAGTTACGCCACGAGGACAAACGTCAAAACGGGCCTTTTATTTTGTGTTGAGTATAGTTCCTATCAAGTATTGTTTCCTCTAATACCTATTCTTTTGATTTTACCTTTACCATCTCAGGTAGAAATGCGAAGAAGACTTTCTTAGACCACGTTAGCTGCTTGTTTGCTGCCTAATTAGCATAAACATGTAGGCATCAATATTATCTAAGAAGTAAATAAAGGCATGATGGAATATAAAGTCGTTGATGAGCTGTTTATCAGATAATCATGTTCAAAGCAAGTTAACTGACGAGGTCTACACCGTAGCTGTGTAGCGCGAGACTAGCTTTTCGAGTTTAAAAGTTTGCAGGAAATATTATCTAAGTCTGTTCACTGCATTCCAGAACCCATATTTGAAAATCTTGAAGCTTTACTTTGAACTTAGTTTGAGCTTGATAGTGTGCCGTAGAATACCAATTCAATTCTATGATACTTTTCGACTATACAACGTAATCTGAATAAAAAAATTAATAATAATATAATTGATATGATGCCTACAGCCACTTTCTATCATCGCACCGCTCACCACGGGCAGGGAATTCATCCCCACACGTTGCATCCGCCTGCAGTGCGTACTGTAAGGTATGACAGAAATTTCATTCCGCGCACGCTTAGGCTGTGGAACGATCTCCCTGCAGTGGTTTTCCCTGGCGGCTACAATATGGGGTTCTTCAAGAAGGGCATTAGAAGGTTCTTGCAGGGTCGGCAGTGCGAGTGTGACGCCCCTGGTGTTGCACGCGCCCATAGGCCACGGTAACCGCTTTCCATCAGTGTGGGCCGTGTGCTTGTCTGCCACCTAAGTGGTATAAAAAAAAAAATCTGCAGCAACAAAAGATATCGTTTTCCATAACGTAACCGTATTGTAAACTCTGTATATGAACGACGAAGCTTATTGTTATAATCAAAAATGAGTGGACCTAGATTCCAGGTTCCAAATTCCAAACTTCAGTCCGTCTCCAAATTGCAGACCTTAGATGCAACCGGGATTGACACTGGAATGAAGAGTTATTATGAGATTTTGCGTGGTTCAGGGTGTTTTTAAATAGAAGGTGGGAACATAACGGTATCTCCCGTCCGAATGGAGCAGTTTGACTTAGGTAGCACCTCCACCCTACAGAAGACTGTTGTGTTCCAGGCGGTGAGTAAAATAGCCAGAGCTCACAGGACCCTTGCTTCCCCCACCTGTTCCTTGCCCCAACAGTCCTTCCTAGCTCCCTTCAGGGTTGGCATTGCGTATGTCCTAGGGCACGTTGACCGTTTCTCATCAGTTGGGCCGTGTGCTTGTCTGCCTCCTAAGTAGAAAAAACACTCTGCGTGTAAAATTTAACAACCAACGTGAGAACCATCGACGTTCCCAGTACTAGGGTCACATAAACATGAAGAGTTGTAAGACGTTGCAAACGGAGGGTGCGAGTGACGACCGCTGTTACCGCTTTCAAATTCACCTTTGCATTGTCAACCTTATCCTTATGCTTTAAGTTTATAATAGTAGTTGTTTGAATTTTTAAATTGTTGAAGGTTGTTTCCTAGTTATCATTAATACTGATTAATAATGAATTAACGTTGAAATACCTAACAAAATATTTTTATTAATATAATAATTATTAAACGCAACGCTAATGATTAGGTTTGTCTCTTAGCCGCGCAACCTCGGATTGTACCATGGAAACATGTGGTACCCTTCAGGTTTATGCGACTTTAGTACAGAGACGATAGTTTGCACCTATTGCTAGTTACAAAAAATGGTTAAACAAACAAGAACCAAGCTGTTCGGTGCCTCTTTTCTTTGCCGCATCATAATAAAGACTTGACCCAACCCAACCAAACTAAAATTTAAATTCATCAATTTGAATTTAGTTCTTCACTTCCTTAATATACCACATCCGCTGCACTGCGCTGTTCATAATTCGGGGTCAGAATATTGAACCGCGCCGGTGCACCGATGGTCACGCCTATATTGGGGTGAGTGACTTCGCTGGTGCACCAATACATTGCACGCACACACTATCGTAATATATCAGGTTGTTGTGTGTGAACAAGCTTTCGAGGTTTAATTTCTGTTGTTAATGGATGTAAAGGTGCGTGCCATGGAAAGCATTCACAATAACAATAAAATTAAAATGTATTCTTCGTAACAATAATGAAACTTGAAATTGGAACTGTATAGTTAAAATTGAAATTACCAATATGCAGACAAATAGACGCCGCAAAGGAATTGGTTTTATAATAATAATATGTAGTGATTGTGCACCACGTACGATAGCCAAGCTGTAATGTACTTATATTAGTACAGTCTTTTATCGTTTATTAGATAAAAAAATGTAAACTGCCTACGACTACCAATAAATATTTAATTATAACAACCATGACGCTGCAACTAAAAATCTATGATTATTTTTGCAAAAACGTCGCTAAAAAATATTGTTACTTCACTTTTAACCGACTTCAAAAAAGAAGGAAGATTTTCAATTCAACTGTATTTTTTGTGTTTGTTACTTCAGAACTTTCGACTGGCTGAACCGATTTTGATGACTCTTTTTTATTTGATAGCTGGCGCTGCCCGTGTGGTCCCCTTTTAATTTGGTCCGCTGAAGTTGTTTTTTTTTTCTTAGAAAAGTTTTATTGCAACAATTATCATTAGTTTTTGCCTGCTGCACCATGGTTGGCACAGTTAAATTAACAAAACTAGTGTTACCTAGTTAAAAAAAACTAGTGGGCTGAACTCATGAATAATAATAAGTTCATATTTTTATGATCTATGTAACGCAGCCTTAAATAAAACAGAAAGCTGCGCGCGTCGTTTCAGATGCACACACATTTCGAAAGTTGTGCGTGAGATGTCATACGTGTGCAAGAGAGATGAGTCGAATCAAATACACCAGTGATAAGTGCATGGTCGCAGCGTACGTGTTGTTCCGGCCCAATAATTTTTAAATAATAGTTTATTTTGATTAAAAGAGATTGTAGATTCAGCAGAACAGTTTTAAAATAGTGATTTTCATATTTTACTCAGAAACTTTGTGTTAGTGAGAATTTTATGAGACCTGGTGGAAAACTGAAGCCAAGTCTCTCTTCTTTACTCTTCACTATTGCTCACTAGACATAAATCTGTCTCACTCACATGCCCTGGACTAATTATGGATTTATTCGCCTCTAAAATGGAGTGCTGCATATGTAAGGAAAAGGTACATATTGAGGATCTCTTCAAATGTAATGGATGCAAGAAATTATTCCATTACAGGTGCCTGAATATAACTAAAACAGCCGTTGTTCATGGAAAGCCTCAACTCATGCGATTTTTCGAATGCGATCCTTATTGTGAAGTATCTCAGCGTATGCGTGTAACTGACGACATCGGTGAGCTAGACAACCCTGGCACATCGAAAAGTTGTGAACGCCCATTGACAGCAAACCAAATGAAAAGTTTAAAGGAGCAAGTCAAAACTCTGGATACAAAAATAGACGAAATAAAGAAAATAGTTACTATGCTAGCATTTGAAAATCATAAAGTGATACGTAAATTAAAGAAAACCAACCGCAAGTTCGCAATCTTGGAACAGGAAATTAAGATACCAAATCCGGAAAGGCAAGAACATTTAAAAAATACTTACGATATCGTCACCCCTGATAACAATATAGAATCAGCTGGAGCGTCTAATATTATTTCAATGGATACAGCGGCTACCGCGGTATTGTCATCACCAGTATCTCCGGAAGGCGTGGGTGCTTGCCCCGTCGCTACCGTTGTTGATGGGGATAACTACCAAGACTCCACATCTACAGTATCTATTTTCTGGCCTTCCAGCCCATATAAATACAGTATGTTGAGTAGTCAGAAGATGGAAAAGAAACCTGAACAGAGTGCTTCTGAGAACTCAATAGAAGTAAGAAGCAATGAGCGAGAAACATCTCCTACAAGAGATGATGATTCTTCAAATGAAACATTTAGAGAAATAAAGGGTACGACGATGTTTCTACATGTATGGAACCTAGATCGAAATACGACCGAAGAATACTTGAAGAATTATATTAGATCGAAGGTGGATATGGATTATGATCCCTTCGTACAAAAATTAAAACCTAGATCGAAGAGGGGTTACGCGTCGTTCAAAATTTGTGTTCTGGAAAGAGAATTTTGGAAACTATATGATATAGATATGTGGCCACCAAATGTGGAGTTTAGCGAGTGGGTTGACGTTCGTTCCAAGAACTAAAACTGGATAACTAAATTTATTATTGGTTTTTTTCGCCTTCATGGAGACTGGATTTTATTCAAGCAATTCAATATTCAGAAATAATGATGCCGAGATATCGGACAAACGATATTTTTAACGGTTTGGAGTGCCTGTGGTGGAAGAAATTGATTAAATTACTTGATTTGATTACAATTAATTTGTGCTAATATGTAACTAAATTCTATTTATCTGTTGTGTGGTATTATAATAATGAGGGTGAATAGTGGATCGTTTGGGATCCGCTAGAGTATTGAAGGTTTCTGTAGTTTGTAATTGTAACGAGTTGTACGAGTATTCGATAGTTTTTGATGTTGTCATTAAAATGTTAATAATCCTCTAAATGTTTTAACTGTCGATAAATGTTTGATAAATGTTAACAAATGTAATGTGAATGTATCCATACCCGGTCACGACGGAATCGATCGCTAAGCAAAATGTTTATACGTACTACACTGATCACGTAGGCATCTATGTGTCGCAACTCGGGCTCATGACAGTAGCAGAAACTGTAGTTGTATTTATACAAATATAAAAAAAGTTATAATTTGTTTATTTTAGGAGATTTTTATTTATAGATAATGTTACTAATTTTTTAACCATGTTAAGTCATGTGGACTTTCTGCAACGACATTTTTCCCTTATGGACCTTCTGATTCGGAGGGGTTTTGACTTACATATAAATTAATTTGTCTTTGTTTTCTCCCGTTTATTAATATGAAAAGTGAATTTATTATATTTGTAAGTCCCGATACTTAGTATTGATTAATTTATATGCGAGTTTTAAGACAGTTTTACTTTCCCCGGAACATCTCAAGAGTCACTACTCGGTGTATTCATGGTGATGGGAATAAGGTGGAATTAATCTAAAAAAATAAGTAGTTGTAAGTCCTTATAAGCCGTATTTAAGCTGTTGTGGTAACAATATCCTAATCTCATTGTATCAGGTTTAGCATGTTAGGATGTTATTAATGTAATCCCGGGATAAAGGGTTCGATTCTAGTTGAGTGCAAAAAATTGTGTGTATGAACAATTCATATTTTGTATTTATCTTCGTGTTTGTAGATTGTCTATGTTTATTCGCATTCTAGATTCCACAACACAAGCTATTTAAGCTATGTTTACTTTGGGGTCTAGATAGCGATGTGTAGAATATCGTTTAACATTAAAAAAATCTAAATGGAAATAAATGTATTGTTCAATGTTGTTTGTCTGTTGTTATAATACTTTTGATTTTAGTTTACTTTATTGAATAATCGTTGTGTTGTGGACAAAATTCACTTTATTGGTTAGCTAGACTAAGCAAAGATAGCAAATGTTTCGGTAATGTGATGTGATACTTGTACTCTTGTAACTTAACAATAATTACTTGATAAACGCTGTGTTGTGGACAAAATTCACTTTATTGGATAATAAGACTAAGTGAGGAAAACTTACTATTTGATTAAATGTGATGTGTTGTGATACTTGTAACTTAATAATAATTACTTAATTAAATGGTCATTAATGTGTTTGTGGATTATTATTGTATTCCTATCTCACCTGGCTTAAAAATTGTTTGTTTACTTCCTTCTTCAGGCCCGGGTCTTTAGCTTGCCACATAGGTGGAAGACAAGTACACGGTTCACCTTTTTTTTTTTCCGTGCGGAAATCCTCATGGATACCCACCCCGCGGCTAGCGGGGCAGGTTATATCGGACTCTTACCGACTAAAACCGCACGCCGCCGTCTAGGGTCTAATGGGAAGCGGTCACTGTGGCCTATGAACGTGTGCAATATCAGTGGCGTCACACTCGCACTGCCATCCTTGGAGGAGGGGAAATGGTTTGGAAAAAGGGGGGAGGCTGATGGGTCAGAGAAAGGGGGATAGAATAGTTTCTATGCTGATAACATAAGAGACAAAGCAAGACCTAGGTCTTCTTGACCGCCATACTAATATTTCACGCCCACACAACTCAAGCCTTTGGTCTCCCCGCTGCCAGCACAGAATCCCTCCAGTGAGCTCTGGCTACCCTACTTACCGCTGGGAACATAACACGATGGTTATTATGGTCGTGGTCTTCTGTAGGGCGGAGGTACTACCCCAGTCGGACTTCTCCGTTCGGACGGGAGATGCCGTCATGTCTACCTCTAATTCCACTTATTGTTTTAGATTACAATATGGGATTTTCTAGGAGTGATTGCCGTCTGACCTCCCTGCCCACGACTTGCAGGTTGACTTGGGGCTCAAAGGCGTTGGTAGAATCCCCACACCCATTGTAGTCACAGTACAGTTTGTAGTCATGTTGAGTTTCAACGCAATTTGTGGTTGATTTCCCGAATAAAGCAATAACGTATTATTTCATTTGATTTCAGATAAACCTGTATCGTATTAGCAGCAATACAGCACGCGCTGCGTATGCCAGGGAGCCCGAAAGATGTCGATCAAAATGAGTCCGAATACAACCATAGCCGACTGTTCAACAACGTTGGTGGAACGACAGTGTCTTGCTCTGATGCAAAATAGCAGAATTGAGGCTAAGGTGAGTAATAACGTACCTTCCCCACCAGGCTCCAAACCTGAGGGGGTCATTTTAAAGCCGGAGATGGCCCGGCAGATTTTTGAGAGCTGTTGGTTTTATACCACTTAGCTGATAGACAAGCACACGCCCGGGATTAGAGAGGGATGGGGCAAGGAGGGATCCAGTGAGCACTGGCTACCCTACTCACCGCTGGAAACAATACAATGGTTATTATTTCTGCGGTCATCTGTAGGGCGGAGATAGAAGGGGTAGTAACCCCAGTTGGACTGCTCAATGCGGACGGGAGATACCGTCGTGTCCTGACTCCTTCAGATTTTTGTAATCCAGGCATAAATGCAACATTGAAAGATAGTCCGCATAATCTGATCAGTTGAACAAACATGAAAAAAAAATCACGTCGTTTGATCAGTCGAACCAACAGGAAAAAATCTGTCTCGACCGATCGTTGGACCAACAGGAAAGAAAATGTCTCGTCGTCTGATCAGTTGGACTAATAGGAAAAAAACATTCACACCATTCGATCAGTCGTAAGTAGTAGTCGGACCACCGTTTTCCCGCATACATACTAGGAAATCATAACTCAAAAGATACTGGTAGCTACCTCATTTGCTTCGTTTAGATCTCCAGCTGGTACAGCTGTTGGGTACAGTGAGCACGACAAGTAGGTGGTCCATGGTTTGCAGGGGTGCACTATAGTTGCAGCCTTCACCCCTGGAATACAGATAACCCTATTTTATCCGTTTCTTTTCGCTGATTATGATGATATACGTCATCAGTGAGCACTGTGAGGTATGAGAGGAATTTTAATTCCGCGCACGCTTAGGCTGTGGAATGATCTCCCTGCTGTGGTTTTCCCTAGCGTCTACAATACAATAGAAGATTTTTACAGGGTTGGCAACGCGAGTGTGACGCCCCTCGTGTTGCAGATATCCATAGGCTACGGTGATCGCTTCCCATCCGGTGGGCCGTGCGCTTGCCTGGCACCTAAGTGGTATAAAAAAAGTAAAAAATTGAGTTATATAGTTAAATTATCATCCTTACAGTGATTTCCGAGTTGCCTTCAAAGTTTATCTCTTAGAGCCCGGAGTCCGCTTATTGTTTTTGATTAATATGATGGATTTTCAGGAAAGCGACTGCCACTTGACCTTCCAGCACTGAGAGGGAACCCTGCGTCAGAGCTTCGTTCGTTATGCTGGTGTACCGATTTGCAGGCGAGGTAGAATTGGACCTCAAAGGTATCAGTAGGACTAGTACAAGGAACATATGCAATCAAATTGACATCGAGAGAATATTTGCTGCCTTAGTAGTATCTAGTAAGAGAATATACTATAATAAAATGGTTAATCAATAGCGAGGTAAAAGGAGACAACAGATATCGCGCATTTTGTTCCTCGTAAAGCGAAAACCAACATGTCTCGTTACTCACCGCTACAACCAAGAGATAATAATATTTGGGAGCAATCTTTAAGCACAGAGTTCATTAAATTGATTTCACATCAATTTTATGTCATGTGCTTCTGAAGTGTCGATTGTATAGGTAACCATCTATTATAAACATAAAAACACAATGATTTTCTGATCGGAAAAAATGATCATCCAGGACGGGACTTGAACCCGTGACCAGTCCCTTACAGGGGGAATGCTCTGACCAACTGAGCTACCTGGACCCATCTTAGATGCTCGAAATTTTCCGATATATTCTACGGCTTAGGGCGTCGGTGGAGCCCTAACTGGAGGGACTGGTCACGGGTTCAAGTCCCGTCCTGGATGATCATTTTTTCCGATCAGAAAATCATTGGAAATAGTTAGCATGCAATTGCTTAAAAATTTCATTCAAATAAAAACACAATTTTAAGCAATTACTTCGAAATAAATTACTTATGAACTTAACATAATTTATTTCCATAAATCGTAGTGTAACAGTTTCTGTGGAAAAAAATGTGCACATTCATTTTCGACTTGTGCTCGAAGGAAGGAGAAAAGAACATTATCAAATTTTGAATATTTTTTTATGAATACATCATAACTAAAATAAAACAAAAGTTAAAAATATATACTTCAAACAATACAAGACAATAATAATGATCAATAGCAAGCAAAAACGAGACAGCAAATATCGCGCATTTTGTTCATCATAAAGGGAAAACCAATATGTCTCATTACTCACCGCAACAACCAGGATATCATAAGACTTGGGAACAATCTATGAACATGAATTTCAATGTTAATAATTTGGCGTGGAATTGAAATCAATTTTATATCATGTGATTTGGAAGTTTAGATTATACTTATAGGTAACCATTATGAATGTAATAAAACGATTTAAAAGAACATCTAATGCACCGAACTATGTTGTTTCACTTAATTCCGAGCATAACAGTGGTGGAACCCCACTTCACTATTCGCCTATAATGTTTTTGACGAAATTCTTATAGACGACTAAACCCTTCACAATTCGTTAATAAAAGCGACTGAGGTGAATATTCGTGCGAATAAAGCAAATACACACGAATAGGCCTTACCCACTTTGTTGTTTACACCTGAATAAAGGTGAATAGCGAATAGCAAATAGCGAAGTGTGGTTTCGCCGTAACATACTCGTACCTGGTATTCGCTTAAATCGTAGCCCGTAGCACATTTTTACGCGCTACTGAGTACTGTAGCGTATAGCTACGAATTAGATGAAGAATTTCAGATGTTTCAAAAGGCAAAAAAGATTTAACGATAGTTGGAAGTTTAAGGTTCCGATATCGATCTGCAATAGTTCTTACAATTTACAACAACTAATTTTGAACATTTTTGCATAAATTCGTTAAAATAGAAGGGCTAGAAGGTTTTGGAAAGGCCGTGCGCTTGTCTGCCACCTAAGTGGTATAAAAAAATGAAAATAAAATTAAATGTTAACAATATTAAAATAAAATTATTTCAAACAATACAAGGCATAATCAATAGCGAGCAAAAAACGAGACAGCACATAATATTATCGCGCATTCTGTTCCTCATAGAAGCGAAAACCAACATGTCTCGTTACTCACCGCTTCGACCAGGAGATCATAAGACTTGGGAGCAATCTTTGAATAGAAAGATCATATTTTTATTGTGTAAACACGAGGTAATAATGAATATTCATACACATACAAGCACGCGTTTCGCACGCGTTACTCTCTCGCTCAGTGAAAATATAGGCTATACAAATTCTTCAACGTTCATGATCTCCCAATAATCTGGCGCCTATATAGTATGTATGCAGAACTATTCATTGTACATAATATTGATGATATCCAGACACCTACTAGTACATGTCTCTCACGTAGCGCTCTCACTCACTCCCGTGTGTACCTAAATGTCTCTAAGTTTTATGATTTCCCGATCTTCTAGTAGCTCTCTAGTACTTAGATAGAACTACTATACTGTTCATAGACCTAATTAGCTTACGGTACTGAATTTATTTTCTTTTTCTTTTTTCTTTTTATCTCGAATGAAGTTAGTAAAACTGAAATTAAAAAAAAACACGTTTTTCTGTGTCAGTACATAATTAATTATCTCGGGAGCTACAAGTAGCCAAAGATGGGTCAAGTGTCTCAGTGCCTACATATTTTAGCAGGAGACTGATGTCTGACGCTGAGAAACAGCATTTAACTGTATAAAGAAAAATATTGCATACTAATTTATTTCAGTCAATATTTTTATAATAAACACTTTATATCAATACATCAGCTCACGCTTTTTCATTCAGGGAAAGCAGAAATGACAGCCGGCAAATTATTCCATCCTCACATACTGTAGAACCTTCCTTTATTGCTAATTAGGCTTTCAAATATCTTTTGCATAACACAAAATGAAATACAGAAAAAGTGAAGACATTACTTCAGTATAGTTGTACCTACATCCTTTCTTTATTTTTTTTATCCAAATTGATCCAAACTAATATTATACAGAAAGAGGCTGAATTATGTGAGTTTGTTTAATCTGTTTGGTATAAGCGGTCAAGTGCTTTAGGCTGTTAATGGCTGTCATCACCATAAACTACTTACTGAGTCACTAAAAGTTTTATGAAAATTGAAAACACAATATTTTTTTAGATACATAGGACACGTCAAGTTCCCTTCACCACGCCTGATGGTAAGCTGAAGGTAAAGTCTCAAGAAAGAGGGTCACCATTAGATACACGTAAAATGTTAACAATGGTGGCGCTAAGCTTGACGGCCTCATCAAAAGATATCTATTAATAAAATATTTGGTTAAAGACATATTATTTGCATAGAGGAGGAATGGCTCCCTCCCCTCTGGAATCACAGTTCTACTGAGCATGCGCGTAAATGGTTGAAACGGAACGAATTCAATTGTAATTTATCAAAGTATCAATTATTCCTAGTCTTACTTTACATGGAACTTTTATTGTTAATACTCTCTCGCTTCTGTTTTAAATTTCTCATTTAACATAAATCATCACTACTGTTTAATTTTATCGCGTTCTATATTTTTATGACCGACGCCATCTTTCAAAACCAGCGCCAAACTTGATACAAAAGGAAATAAGGTGCTGTTGGTACTTTATTGGTCCTGGCTCTTTGCGCAACTGGTAAAACCAAAATGTACGCATTCGATGAAGTCATTTAGGTGTTATTTTAATATTACAAGTTTTAAAATATAAATAGCAACGCTCTGACACACGCAATTAAGTAAATTATATTTATTTAGTCACAATAATTTTATAACGACCGCTTAAATCCAAGGTTTAGTTTGCATTGCACGTTTGGCGATTAGTTTGCAGTTTTCTCATCCGGATGTAGATGTCGTGTTTCGGGGCTATATAACACGCTGCTGGTCCAGGGAGCGGCACTCCCTCGCGGCCAATTTGGCCGACTAGAGGACCAAATTGACTGAGTAGGGAGTCCTAAGAGGTATGAAATACAGAGTGGAAGCTCTGTGTGTGAATGTATCTGTATCGGTAGGTTTATAGCCAGGATTTTATTACGTTTTTTTATACTACGTAGGTGGCAGATAAGCACATGGCCCCCCTGATGGGAAGTGGCCACCGTGACCTATGGATGTGTGCAACACTAAGGGTATCACACACGCGCTGCCTACCCTGAAGGGAAGGGGGGAGGGCTTGGAAGGGGTAGGGGGAGGAGGGGTACGGTGAGCTCTGGCTAGAATACTTATCGGCGAGTTGCTGTTGAGTTTCTCTCTGGCTTGGTTGACTGGTAGTGAATACCAATAATTCCACTTATGTAATTGTGAGTTAAGTTAAATAAATAAAAAAAATAACAAATAAACAAAATCAATTCATATAAAATGAAATAGATTCGTTACAAATACACTGATGAATTTAAAAAGTTATTAAGGGCCTCTCAAGGACCTCCATTCTTTCCGCCAACTTTCCAAGTCACTCTAACTTTCACCTTTTCCATCCAGTCAGAAAAGAAATATTACAGGGTATTTGAGAATAATACCGATTAATAATTTCATAACTTAACTAACGAACGTCTGAAAAGTCTTTTGTAATAAGAATGCTGCATATGAAAAAATATACTTCAATGGACCAAATTGAAATGGGACCAAACGGGAAGCACAAGCTATCAAAAAAAAAAACTTAAAGATCGGTTCACTCAGTTGGAAGTTCTGAGGTAACAAACTCTTCCTTTTTTGAAGTCGATAAAAAATCAAAAAGTTATAAAAATAGCTAAAGTATTCGATAGAGTTTAATGACTCAAACTAAGGCCTTCTCCGACACGGTGACCTTTGTTGCGATCATTGAATACCAGGACTTCATAAATCACTAGGAGTTAGAAATTCCTACTCGATACAGGCTGTTGTGTATACTCTACACACACAAAGGTTCGCTTCTGTTCCTTTCTAGTTTGCCAACGTCCCTTTCACGTACGTACGAACGAGTGGAACACAAAAGGCTAGATTTACGCATGCGCTTTGTTTTTCCCTCATACCAGTTTTATTTTAACAAATTTGATGAGGAGCTTTTTTAGCTTACCATCAGGTGAGAGGAAGTCTTATTAACGTGTCCAATATTTGCAAAAAAAAACAAGGTTAAGAGTTCAAGCGATCGGGCTTGTTCATATTCTTCATATTTTAACACAATACCCTGTATTATGTTTTCTGATGAGCCGCAGTGTGTTAGGTATGTAAAAAAAACAAAATAATAGAAAAAAAAGATAGCAATACGTTCATTATGCGTACAGCTAAGGAGTGGAATGCCCTGCCTGAGTCTGTGTTTCCGGCAAGCTATAACCTGGGAGTCTTTAAGTTTAGGGTGAACAGGTTGCTTCTAGGCAAGCGTGCTCCATCGTCGACCACATCGTCATTTACCAACTGGTGAAATAGTGGTGGGGCTATTAACTATGAAAAAAAATCTGTTGAAAATTTTATGATAATCTTAATTATGGAAAAGTCAATTTAAGAATTTGAATGCAATATCAATTTATGTACATTATTCGTTTACCTAACACGACTGGTCCAACTCGTCCAAAGCAGTGCCATCTTATCACGTGGCTCACAACACCAACAAGAATTATTGCTTGTTTGAAGTTATTAGAGACGTAAAACGAAAAGGTCCTATTCATTTTTTAAACAGTTTTATTTAACTCGACCTGTTTGTTTGGGTCAAATCTAGTAATTGAAATTCGAAATTCTTTCAGGGCCCGTAGCCAAGTGGAAAAAGTCTAAATCGCAAACGATCGCTAAGGAAACGCATAGATTAGGTCGACCAATCACACTCCAGCTCGTGATCTCGCCGCGCGCATCGTACACCGGCGACGAGCTGGGATGTGATTGGTCGACCTAATCGTTCGTTTTCTAAGCGATCGTTTGCGATTTAGACTTTTGCCATTTGTCTACGGGGGCAGTTGTCTGATTGGTCTGATATTGGCAGACGTATTTTAGTTCTAATGAAAATACAATTTAAAAATGTTTAACGTAAAAAAGATTTTTCATAATTTATTTTTCATAAAAAGCAAAAGGGTGTCAAATCAGCTACTGCGGCATGAAGAGCCACTATGGACTATTTGAATTCATCCTTGTGGATAATGGAAATATGAGATAAATGGAAAGATCGGCCCTGCGGCTGGCTCCCTATACGCCAGTTCACGCAGTAACTACGGACCCCCCCTAGACATTCTATGTGGTTCCCCGTATATATACTTACATTCATTGAAAATTTCCATAGCGCGATTCAGGTTTTCCTTCTTTTTGAACTTAGTGGCTATATATTATTGTCAGATGTACTTGTTATTAAGACAAGGATACCAATGCCTTTATTGTTGTGATTTTTGTTTGAATTTAAAATGCTTCATGATCTTTTTTTGTTTATTTTCAAGTCAACTCAGCAATGTCCGAGAGCAGGACGACATCTGTGTTCTCAGTAACAATCAATCTACAGCCTCCTTTCATCCCCTCGCTCCACACAGATTCATGAAATTACTCTCAATATCATCATCACGGATGACGCTGTAATAAATTCGGATCTGTTGCTATTGAAAACAATTATCTTGCTGTTGTTTTTTATAATTTCTTAATATTCAATTAGATTTCGTATGACGATTATAAAAAATAAACACGGTAATTACATTACATTCAATTCCAGTCCTGCAAAACCAGTTTAAATAAATGAAATATAAATAGTACAGAATGATAAAATGAAAGAAAAAACATATCAAGCGAATTCGCTAGGCGTATTTGGGTAGAGTGTCCTACCCTCCTACACCCACCACTCATTACTCCAAACCACCCAATGAGTCAAAAAGCTTGATGTTTTCAGTTCGTTTATATATATTATCGTTTGATTTTATGGTGCCCTAGTACACTAGAGTTTCAATGCTGCTTTCAAAAGACATCAACGAAAATCTTCAATCTCAGCGCTTGGAATTGAATGTTTATTTCTTCAATAGTTTCAGCACCCAACATTTGTGAAGTATGAGTAATCAAATTCACCTTATTCTTCTTATTTATTGAGTCAGCTATGATTGCGTGAAAGAGTAATTTCGGGTTTTCTTTTAAAATAAACCTGATTGCAATAAGGAATCTGAACCAAGGGCGACGCGTACGCACATGGCGCTCGACAGCTGACTATCAAACTTACGTCCGCTTCAGCACTTTGTTCAAACACTATTAGAAAATGTATGAATATCAAAAATAAAAATAATTGTAACCATCCTTTGTAGAAGGCATATATGGGAGGCTAGTCACCAGATATTGCAAGTACTGTGTATCCAACTATAATTTTTGTTGCAGAAAGAACTTAAGGGGGAATGGGATGCTCAAGACCGACAGGCATGGCGGTGCGCTGGGACTCTGATCCGCTTCTCTATTAGGGGTCACAGAACCTCAAGTCAAGTAAGTCAATTATATGTTTATACTAGCTGTTGCCCACGTTGATTGTGTTATGGCTTTTAGAAGGTGGATAAACATACTAATATACTTTTTTGGAAAATAAATAACTACATTATTATGATTATTGTAGAAACACTCAGACCAATGCAAATATACATATTCATGCATGCAAATATTTGCACTGAGCGGGAATTGAACTTGCGCCCCCTGTCGTAGCAGTCGAATGCTACGCCACAGAGGCATTATCATACGTAGATGTTTATATTACCTAACATCACGTATTATATCCTCACACAATTCAACATTTTAAAGCACTTTCTATAGTAAATGTATTTTTTAAGTACCAACTGCAAATAATTTAAGAGAATTTAAATTTTCAGAAATTACGAAAATTCCTTACTAACCTTAATCCCTTATTTGAACTATTTTAAGCTATTTTTCGCTACTATAAAATTTATTTATTTATTTATTTATTTGATAGTATTAATTTAAATAAATAAATATTATAAAATAGCCTCGATCCTTTTTCAAGCTTTTGTATTGGCTGGTAAAGCTTTGATATTAAAATATTAAACCTATATTATTATAAACTTTCAGTATTGGGTGTACGAGGCCCCACCAAGGTCTTTGGGGGCCTAAGCCACTCTCACATGCGAGCCGGTACACCTGCTGACTAACTAATGAGGCCAGACTTAAGCTTTAATAAGGACAGATGTAGTCCCTCTCGTAAAAGCTGAGATAAGTCCCATGAAGTGTGAAAGTCCACCAAACAGAGCTGTCTAATTACCTGCAAATCACATCGCGATACATCTGCCTAAAGACTATGTTATCCATAGTGTACAGTAGCTCTTAATATTATTAAATGAAATTTGGAGATTTCCTCCAGCTCACTAACGCGTAGTGCTACGTGCTACGAGCTACGGAGTATCTATGACGAAATTTCGTAGCACAAGTCAATTTTAATCTTCCATTGCTTTCTTCATTCTTGTGCCAATTCAGTTTTGGAGCCCAGGGTTTACTCTTCTACTCCAATTTTTATTGATTTGTTTTGACCTTTATGGGAGGGACTGACTATTCAACCTTGAAAGCTGGTGCTATAGCCTCTTCAGTCAATTAGCAGATGTCAGGTAACGTTGGTTTGGGCACCTAAGATCTTTGTGAAGCTACACATTTCTTTAAAAAAACCTGTATTGTAGTGCTGAAACTAATTAGTACTTAATGGTTTATCTAATAGCTATTATTGTTATTATATTATTAAACTTCAAAGTTTAAGTACAAAGTATGATTTCTGATATTGGCATACAATGTAAGCGACATTTGTACGCGAACATTTTTATGAATAGAAAACTAACACACACACACACATTTTCGTTATTGAATCTAAATTGAGATGTAATACCACTGTGTCAAGCTACATTTCCTTCTTAGAATATCTGGTGACAATTCTATATGAGGAAGCGAGAGCGAAGGTCGCTCTCATTTCCTCTCATGATCCCTTTCTGTGGTGTAAACGGTGAGAGACAGTGTAAACTCTTTCTATATTATGATCTCCTGGTATCTTGGCGACATAAACACCATTATTGATTGAGACTTCGGTGGTTTGCACATGTGCAAAGCGTTCTACATAAAAAATGTTGAATGTTTTCCTAATTTCTTAAGAAGTTAAAAAGTTTCTCCTCTGGTATTATTTGAACTGTAAAAACATTTTTCTAATCTCATGGTACACTTTTAGACCTGTGGTTAATTTTTGGGCATAGCTGGCATGTGGCATATTTTTTTTATTAAGGTACCCTACCTACCCATTTTAAATCATCATTTATAATGGAATCGTTGTTAAATATTTGAATATTTTTTATTATTTCAAATTCTGGAAAATTAAATAGAAAGCTGTAAGTAACTTAATATTTGATGATTGTTTACGATGATGATGATAATGAGGAAAGTAAGGATTTTACAAATACGAATACCTAAAATGTTAAACTTTATCAAAGTAAATACCAATTTATTAATAAATAATAGAAATGAAAAGGATTCTAAGAATATCAAGTTTCTATACCTACCTGTGGCTTAGATTGTGCGTTGATGTGTGCGGTGGTATTGACACACACATGTAAATTATACCTACCTTAGAGCATATTATTGGAATTACACACAAACGTAAATGTGTCTGTGTGGGCTGAGACTCGTGCGCTTCTTTTCAGTCGAATGTACCAAAGCTTAGTAAATTTCTTCGAATACTAGCGGCCTGTCTTAGATTCGCATACGAGTAGCTACATTGAACTACTTATGTAAGCTGTAAGTTAGTTTAATTGTGTAAGTTAAGCTATAAATTACTAAATATATAATTTGTGAATATTGCTACTCAATGTTCAACAATATTTAAAAAGTGTACAAAATAATATTCACTTTTGTATACATTAATTAATACATTAATTTTTGTACGAACAATGTATTTGCAATTTCATTTTTTTACTAAACTGCAAAATGAACACTAACCATTATAAAAAAAACAATAAATAAAAAAAAACATGAATTACTCATAAACACACTTAAATACCATGTGTAAGGCACTTCAATAAAACTCTTCGTAGTTTTAAGACATGTATTAACTATTTCAATTATTGTTACAATGAAGTTTATTATTCTGTTATTACACCGATACATATACATTTATAAAACAACATTAGCGAGTATAACCAGTGAATAATGCCAAATTAATCACATAACATTAGGTATCTACCTGAATTCCATTCCCTGTTTTTTCACCAACTGACAGTTGGCCGGTTGCCGTCAAAAACTAAGAACCTAAATACAAACTTTAATATTTTATTCAAGGACAAAACAATCCTTTACGTGCAGCCAGGTATATCTATTATAATATATTTATTCAACCTATTTGTAAAGTGTCGAATTGTTATTGTGGGAACTAAATATTACCTTAATATAGCATTTGCCTACAATTATTGTTATTGATGGTTAACACCTCTACATAATATTTATAAATGATTATAGCATACATTATAATGGATGCTAACATTCGGCCATCCAACGATTTCAGGTCCTCGTGTAACGTATCTACACAGAAAGAGAGGTAGAAAGAGAAAACTATCGTCTTACTATACAAAAGTTGTATAAATAATTATAACTTCAAATGCTTTGAAAACATGGACTCGCTATTAACATAATATAAGAGGTACATTTACAGTAGTATAAGTGACTATTAATTTAGCCCACCAAGGTGGCATAAGTCACCACTACCTTAAAACTGCCATGAAATAAACAACATGACACCTGTCGCTACTACCTTAGAACCATGGCACAAAGTCGCTGCTACCTTGAAACCACTAGAAATAATAGTGATACAAGTCGCTGCTATCTTGTATCACAAAAATAAAACATAAACACTGAAATAAATCAATAAAATTATTAGTACATTAATTAATAAGCATTAATATACGTAGTAACAGTGATAAAGGTCGCTGCTACCTTGTATCACATAAATAACACATAAACGCTGAAATAAATCAATTATTAGTACATTAGTTAATAAGCATTAATACACGCAGTTATATTACAACTAATAATGTTTATCCAATTTATTCCTTATCGACGTCTGATGAGGAACTGGAATCATTTCTATGGTAATGGACCCAAGGTTTCATTTTATCCACAGCAGCAATTGATACGTACTTTCTGTTACCTTTGCGTGTAATAGGGGTGTCTTCTATCTTATACCTATCATTACCTAACGCTGCAGTAACTTTATAAGGCCCTTGATACTTCGGTATCAACTTTTTACTTTGCCCCGTTGCGGCAATTTCGCGCTCGACACTCACTAGATCACCTACACTAAACAAAATAGGACTGCTCGTATTCTTGTCATAGCGAGACTTTTGTTTTTCCTGGTAATTAGTAACATATTCATTTATTTCATGTCTTATTGAAGCTATTTTATCCTCCGAGTAATTTCCATAATTTTCAAGACACATCTTAATTCTACCTTCAGTAATTCCTGTTAAACTAGTACCAAATAGATCTTGGGCTGGTGTCTTTTCTATGCCCTTATTAAAAGTATTATTCAACCCCAATTGGATTGCAGGTACTTGTATATAATAATATGTAAATAATATAAAGGATGCTAACACATGTTATCCTCATCTCAAGTCAGTAGAAGACTTAAAGTAACATCTATAGGTGCTTAATAATGATATACTAGTGCCCCTCACCAATTTGCTCGCATATATTATATTGTAAAGAAGACTATTTTTCTATAAAAAATGGCTCTGGCTCGTGAGGGGTTTGAACCCTCGACCATCGCGTTATTAGCACGATGCTCTAACCACTGAGCTAACGAGCCTTCGATTGTAATAAATGAATTTTGGAACCTCTGCTTTTGAGCGGGTGGCACGGCTGATAGGTGAAAACTACAAATGCGATTCAGATAAATTGTGATTTACGCCATCTAGTAGTGCAGCATCCAATTAATGACACGTGGGATTCAGCAGTGCAATCTGAGGGAATATTTTATTCATTAGCACGTAAGTAAATTGACTGCATCGAGTAGGTGGTGGTAAATTAGGCTTAGACCTACAGGTCTAAGCAGTACACTGCTTAGACCTGTAGGTCTAAGCAGTGTACTTGCAAAACTATCCTATCTCTCAAGTTGGATCGAACTGCACATGGTGTGCGAATTTTATTATAATAGGTTAAGTGGCTTAGGAGTCCATTGAGGACAAACATTGTGACACGAGATTTATATATATTAAGATTTCAATGATTCTGTAGTCGGATGGTGCAATTACTTGTCGAGTGCATTTTTGGTGACAAGCAGTCACTTGCTACTTCCATTGCTACTTTCCAACAGATGACGTAATTTTGAAATAAAACTATTTTTTAGGCGAATCCGTGGAAGTAGTTTTATTTCAGTCTGTAAAATTCGTGTAAACTTTCAACAATATAAGATGACGTTATTATTTGTTATTTTATACTTGATTATTATCTAAAATCAGCAAGGTAAACTAATTCAAGTGACGAATAAAGTTAACGAAGGCTCAAACAATCTTCGTAGATAAAAAAACTGAAAGTAAACAAAACAAAATTTTAAAAAGTAAGATAAGCCAGTTCAAGACTTGCAAGTAAATACGTGTTTGTGGTAAATGTTTGTACTTGGATGTATTTAAGTTTTGCTATATTTAATATCTTGTACTATCGTTTAGGATGCCGAGTCTCCAAATAAAAAAAAACTAATTCTAATATCTTAATAATAGCACATCGTCCACATTGCATCAGAAGCCTCCATCTAGCAGTATTTATGGTCCGCTGTCTCGACCTTTTTGTTAACAACCTGTGGAGAGCAGTCTTCAATGAAAATTCTATAACACAACTTGAAAAAAGCAAGCAAAGTATATAGTCATTTATGCAGTATATTTAAACACTACCAACAAAATCAAAACCTGTACGGTACTGCCCGTTGAGCTAAAGTTATGGAATGTGACAGGAAGTAAGATCGTAAAGTAAAGGAACAAGTTTCAAACTTGGGTGTGCATCTCCAAACTGACTTTGTAATATAGTTTTGTAAATATTAAAAAAGAAATATACGAAAATTATATTGGAATCTAATTTAAATGAAACAATTGTAACCCATAATAGTAGTCCACTGCCCACGCCATCAGTCCAGAATAACTAACCACGTAGGATGTGTTCGTGGGAGGTGGATGCGACTACGTGGGCTGAGATCGCTACTCGCCATTCTTTTAACACTAGGACTCGCTTGCGCCCGTTGGCGAACTAAACAAAATAAAGAAAGAAAAATGTATTCTTTAATACATTTTTATACGGTTCACTCAGTAAGTGAGTTCTGACTTAACATTAATGTTTTTTTTATATCCCATAACTCGCAGTTATATCCTTCCTACTAATATTATAAACGCGAAAGTTTGTGAGAATGTATGTCTGGATGTATGGATGTATGTTTGTTACTCTGCCACACAAAAACGGCTGAATGGATCTGGCTAAAATTAGGTACAGAGATAGATTATAGTCTGGAATAACATATAGGCTACTTTTTATACAAGCTTATACCGCGGCTCCGCTCGCAAAGTCGATCGGTCGGGATTTCTAGATATATCTTTGTTACTCTTTCACGTAAAAAGGGCTGAATAGATCTGGCTGAAATTTGGTAACGAGATAGATTAAAGTGTGGAATAACACATAGGCTACTTTTTATACAAGCTAATACCCGTGACTCCGCTCACGGAGTCGATTAGTCGACCCACGGAGTCGATCAGTCGGGATGTCTAGATGTATGTTTGTTACTCTTTCACGCAAAAACGGCTGAAAAGATCGGGTTGAAATTTGGTAACAAGATAGATTAAAATGTGGAATAACATATAGGCTACTTTTTATACAAGCTAATACCCGTGGCTCCGCCCATGGAGTCGATCAGTCGGGATATCTGGATGCATGTTTGTTACTCTTTCACGCAAAAACGGCTGAATAGATCGGGTTGAAATTTAGTACAGAGATAGATTATAGTCTGAAATAACACATAGGCTACTATTTATACAAGCTAATACTCGCGGCTTCGCTCGCGAAGTCCATCGGTCGGGATGTCCAGATATTATGTTTGTTGCTATTTCACGTAAAAACGGCTGAATGGATCTGGCTGAAATTTGGTACAGAGATAGATTATAGTCTGGAGTAATATATAGGCTACTTTTTATACAAGCTAATACCCGCGACTCTGACCGTGGGAGTCGATTGTTTGGCAATCGTTTTTTGGTCATATCTCCGGTTCTACTTAACCAACTGCAATCAAACATAAGGCAGATTTTATGTAAAATCAAGGCCTTTCTAATGAAAAGACGGCTTCAAAATTTGTTCAGCAGTTTTTGCGTCCATCACGAACAAATAGAAGTGTGGAGTGGAGAGTGGAGTGAACAGCGGAGTGGAAAGTCGAGTGGAGAGTCGTTTCATTAAAATAGACTTGGTGGCGATACCGAATTCCAGGCGGGCGAAGCCGCGGGCGGAAGCTAGTAAAAAAATAAAGACGATATTTAAAATCTCATTCTGATCATTTTGACAACTGAACCTTCGTAAAAACGTGTCAACAACTAATTTACAAGTTAGGGCTCTTTCATTGTCATGCGTGTTTGCACCCGCATGCGGGCCGGGCACGCATGCACGTCCGCAACCTATCGTACCACACATGTTTCTATTGTCATGCGTGTACGCAGTACGCGGGAAAGATAATTATGACCTCTGCATGCGGCCCTCAGCAATGTCCAGCCCGCACCTGATTGCATACGCATGACAATGAAATACATATTAGTTTCACGAGTTTAAACAATCACAGCATAATATATTATCTAGATATTTACTCAATGATAAAGCCTGAGTAATCGTGTGTACGAAACATGTTTGAATTTCAAACTCACAGAAAACGTTCAAGTGCATCGTTGATGTCTTTGTAATGCAGCAATGAAATTGGAGTACGAGGACACCATAAGGCTAGAGTAGTATATTCTATCAAATACAGTCAACGAAACACATACCCCATGGGGTGGTTTTGGGGTAGGAGTATGAGGACCTGGATCCGCCTTAATCGTACTGTCAACAACGAGAGTTCGATAGTAAAGGATAGGAAACAATTGCCAATTTTCAAGAAACATTTGATAATAATATCTCATAACATAGTAAAACTAAAAAACTAAGATAATCAAGTCGTGATGTACAATATTCAACAGGGTATACTCTATATTCTTGCTAAGACCCTCGAGGCTAACCTAATATTTTTTGTTGATTTTTTCTTTGTTGTACGATAATGCTTGACCTTCACACGTGCTTCCTTCTTCTTACAATCCCTGGTATTTTGAAGCAGGGTGTGAAAAGGCATGGGATGAGTAGTTGTATATGGAAGTTCGTTATTTATGGAAAGTCCTTAACCCTTGAAGCATGAAATTTAATATCCAAGGCTTATTTTTTGTTACATTTATAATTTGAACCCGGTAGGTGGTGGTGCAATTGGATTTTTTCTGAATTTATGACCAGTCCTTGACCCGCGTCTCTAGTTATAAACAGAATAAATTAAACAGCAAATACACGAGTATCAATGTATCTGGGAGATTAATCATCACCCTACTCATAGCGATTTTCCAGTTACATCCAAAATTTGCCATCTGAGATCTCAATATCAAAGCCTGTACCAACCTTCGCCTTATTATCGCCTGTTGTTTATCAGGTGCATGCAGGACTAGCAGGGGAGGTCCTTTAGGGCCTCGTGGTATATTCTCTACACCCAAATATGTGTTTGTTGATATCACAAGTAAGATTGTAGAATCCTGAAACGATTGGTAAAATAGATGAATTTCAATACAAACATATTTCTTTAGTATGCTGAAGTTTATCGTTGATGTCTTTATAAAGAAGCATTGAAATTCATGTACCAGGCTAACATAAAGTTGTAACAGTTGATATAAACGATGTTAGTGAAATGTATCACAATATCACCCAATAAGGTGGTTTGGGGTGGGCGGGTACGAGGCAGCGACTTATTGTCGTCAGTCGATAACAGGAAGTCGTTAGTTAATAGCTAACTACTCTGATGTTGGTCCCATTGGATACATTAAACTATTAGCGAATAACGAATTTTATACATAAGTTATGTGTGCAAAAAATATTTATGGGTTCTTAATTTTACCCATTGTGAAGACAATAATTGCTTTCGTCTCGTTACTATCCGTCTTCAGGTTGCCTGAAAAAGAAATCACTTTTAGCGATAAGGCCGCCCATTGTACAATCTACTGTTACAAGTGTACAATAAAAAGTTATGTATCTATTTATCTATTATGAAAAGGACGTAGATTTCATTTTGTTGAAATTAACTCGATTGAAACTGCAACGTTGGCAATGATAACGTTATCGATAGTTCACATGATGCCAGATATACGCTCTGCTTTCGTAAAAATTAGTACACATTCCAATTCAACACAATTCAACGTATGCACAAATCAAAACATCAGATGCAGGTAAGTAGGTCAGGGACAGAACATCGGAGCACACCGTCGCACTAATAGGTCCCGCCCCTTGGGGGTGAGGCGACTGATGCACTAACTATTGTTGCATACAGGTAGTCTGTGACCGTTGCAAGAAAGGTTGTTCGTATTGATGCTACCCTAGTACAGGTGCATTTCAGATTGCAGTTCTGTTCTCGTATGTTTTCAATGAATGAAGTTTAGAATGGATATTATGAACTATCTTTCTGACATAGCACTATGGCGGGGAGCTGAACTTTACCGACTTTTCGTGCGTCGGTTTGTAGAATGTCTTCGTTATATTAATTGGTACAGAAAGTTGTTGAGAATCATAAAAACTTCTTCCAACTCCACAAAAAAATAATTTTTTTCTGTATTTTTCAGTATTAACAAAAAATGATGCACTCACAATAAAACACCTCTTATTACTATCATGGATAGATAGCTATTCCCCGTGGCTTCACCCGTGACGTATTTTGTTCCTATGTTTATTTAACCCACACATGCGCGCACATATTCTTAGCGCTCTACTCCAAAAACGGTTAATTTTACAAAAAAAAAATGCATTTTTTTTAAATTATTCCATGACAAATAAGTTTTATAGATATAGGTTCGGAGGTCACTTATTATTGACATCCAAGCTGTACCTATACATTAAAGGTGTACCTATACATTAGAAGGTCGGCAGCGCGAGTGTGACGCCGTACGTTGCACACGTCCATAGGCCACGGTGACCGCTTCCCAACAGGTGGCCCTGTACTTGTCTGCCACCTACGGCCAATATATAAAAAGCCGCACTTGTATACCTATTGCATTATATACTTAGGCATATCTGAAGTTTCACAATAGCTGATAGTGCTGACCTTAATATTTCACCATGTATGTTCTGATAACATTTCGAGAGCATACTAATTGTGCGTTATTTATTTATTTATTTAAACCACTATCATTACAGATAAACACCTAATGCGACAGTGTATACAGATAAAATCTTAAATTAATACCTTTATTGGCTTCATAAATTCAGCTCACTAGAATTTTAGCCACAGATAAAATCTAAAATGACTGGACTATACATTCTAGAGACGATTGCGCATGTTTCTTCTCATGAAGTAAATCAATAGGTGATATCACAGACTTCTATAACCAGGAGATTATGAGCACTTGGGAGCAAACTTTGTACACAACATTTGAAGTGACAGCTGCAGTAAAATCAGTTTTAATTCTTATGTGCACTATAGATATAGATCAAAATATCGTGGGCTTAAATTCATACACGCTTGCCATTTTTCGACCCCACCAAGATTTTTTGGGTCCAAGCCAACCTTTTGCCAAACCTCAGGGGTTCCTTTCAGAGTTGTCGTCAGTTGCTCTCGCAAAAGTCAAATCAAGAGACAGAACGGATGTTGGGTTTCTAAGTACAAGGTTTAGATGCAATTAAGGATGTTCATAAAATTATGCACACTTTCTTACCAAACTGGTAACAAATGTGAAATGCAACTCCGCTATTCTGCTGATCAGTTAGTAACTTTGTGCAAGAAAATCGAACAGCGGCAGCGCTAAGAAGTCACACCCCGTAGTGGTGTGAGGTTTTGCGGATGCACTATTCAAGTTCCAAGAAAAACCTTCCGAATTTGAATGCAAATTGCATAATGAATCTCTACCATGTTTATGATGTTCTAGTACAAAGTGGATCGGATAGTTTTCATACACTAGTTTCAACTATCGTAAGATTACATTGCCGTGAACGAATATCTCTTTAGAGAATACAAATTTTTTATAATCGATAGGCTCGCTTTTGACTACAATCTCACCTGATGGTAAGTGATGATGTGATCGACAATGGAGCACCCTACTCACTCTTGACTTATTTCTACTTAATAATCGCTTTGCCACTAAAAAAAAATATGAAAAAATATTTTTCTATACGTGCATCAAATCAATAAAATATAATAACTCAGAAACCAAAACTGTTCTTTTTTCATAGCACCTTATCTGTTATAATAGTTTTCGAGATCACTGATATATCAAACAAGAGGAGAAATTCTACACACAAATTAAAAAAATATACAGGTATTATTAGTAGGTTCACGAGTTAAAATATTGTTGACACCAAAAACTGCGGATGCAAAACACGACACGTATCGTGGGGATATTCCTCTCTGGAGCCCCAACCACACCGGTAGCTTGATGCCTGTAGCCGATTCAGCTGATGAGCCACTATTTCTATGTTTCAGATATCATTTGTTTGTTTAGAAAAATTTAAAAATATAATTGCTATATTGTTGTAAAAAAGCCAATTTACTAATGGTCGAATTGAACATTATGTAAAAGTTTCTCGTTGATGTCTTTCAAAGGTGGCAGTGAAATTCGAGTACTAGGATATCATAGAATCAGAGAGAACAGTGTGTAGTATATTTGCCTGAAATACAATGGGTGGAAGGATGTAGGTACCTATAGGGGCATGAGGCTCAGCTCTCAATTTAGGTGGTAAGAGGTAGGCGTAGAGGTATGAGGATCAACTTATTATTTGTTCCGTTACAATCCTATTTATCAGGCGTTTTTACCCTCTCCAAACATTGCAGGGAAATTTAGACTTCCTTGTAAAAGTGTAAGTTAAACTTAAGGGAGCATGTAATAATTTTAGATTGAAAAGAAAATATATGTCAGCTCGATATAATAAAATTATTTATGTGGTCAAATAGCATAGTTGAAGCATAAAAGAAAGAGGAGGAGAGTGAACCCCGTGCTACAAAGTGCAAGCTTTTAATGAAAGCGGAACAAATAATATCATTGGTAACATTTATTATATTTTTATTGATTGATAGATTTGAAGACAAACTAACGAGTTTAATTTATTAATTAAAGTAATTAAGTAATCAATTAAGCAGTTTGTTAAAGTTAATTTATAAGAAATTAAGAGACTTTGCGTGATGGTTAGTTGCGGTACGCCGGACGCTCGTTCGGTGCCAGTGCAGAGCAAAACGTTATGCAATCTACAGATTCATCACTGCAATTTTATTTGATTTCAACTTCTTTTTTCAAATATTTATATATATAAATATTATCTTCGATATGTGCAGAATCATAATAATAGGTATTAAAAAAATTGAACTGGTAAAATATTGATTCATTTTAATACAGCGAAAATACGGACGTGTTGAAAGTGACACGCTGTTGAAAATCACACGGTGTTGCAACACGGCATGTTTATATCCGCACGTGTACAAGGAAAACAGAGTACAGTAAGAGTTTGCGATCCATGTCGCTTAAAACAACCTTTTTGCGGTAACTGGAGAACGACCGTGGGGCTCCCTCACTCATGTGGATGAAACTGTGAGACGCAACGTGTTTGTGTTTTATAAACTCCTAGTCATCTGGAGTGCACAAGTTCAGTTATTGATCTACTTACCAGGGCAATTTGGTGAAGGTCCTACTTCTTGAAGGACCTACTGCTAGTCCTACTAATAGTTTGCACCATAAAGTTGTAGCGTTAGTTGCGACATGAAGATAATGCTACGATGCTACACCGTTACAAAATTATGTTTATGCTGCTATATGTTACTTATTTTATATACGTGTAATAACAATCTAAGAGTCTTGTTTCAGTTGATCACAAGTTATTATTTCCAATAAGTAGGCACAAAAAAACTAATCTTGAACTTTACTCAATAAGTATTAAGTGTGCTTTGAATGTACTAGCTGAATATTTGTAATGCATTACAATACGAGTAGTTTGGTGTTGAACAAAATACAAAAATCTCTACAAAATCAAGTTGGGGAGGTACTTGTCAGTTTCCCTAGCTCGCCAGTTTCTGTAACTGGACAGTGTCATAATTCGTCAATTTCGCGCCGGACTCGTGGTCCCCCTGTGATTTCCCCCTGGGGGGACCACGAGTAAATCGCATTCGCTCGTGGTCCCTCCGACTCACTCTTGACCAATTTTAACGGATAAGAAGTAATATGGTATGTTACTGGCAGGCTTATCGCCGGACTCGTGGTCCCCCTGTGATTTCCCCCTGGGGGGACCACGAGTAAATCGCATTCGCTCGTGGTCCCTCCAACTCACTCTTGACCAATTTTAACGGATAAGAAGTAATATGGTATGTTACTGGCAGACTTATTAAACTTTTTCCCCCCCGGACTCGTGGTTCCCCTTGTCAGTTTTATTTCAATAAAAGTAAATAGATAGGTAATAAAATTAAAAACCATAGTATAGTACCTACTGTACTAATAAATTATAATAATAAATTATAACTACGTTTAAAAAACCGACTTCACAAACTAATATTTTTTACTTTTTAGTGTACCAACAGAAAAAGAAACTATTGAACAAAAAATTATTGAACAAAAAAACAATGGGTCACTAATTGCAACTAAATGCAACTCGTAGGTACCTACATAATTAAATCACCGTACTGTTTCTAGAAAATGTCCTACGGTGATTTCATTATGTACGAGTTGCATTTGTAAATCCAATACCTATAGTGGAGTCAATTTAATAGGCCACATTTGACAATTCATCAAAATTCAACATCGCAACCTTTTACGCGACGCGCCGCGGTGGGCATCAAATTATATATTTTTCGTTTTGTTAGAACTGCACAATTGCTTAACTTTTTTCAATTACTATTACATATTTATTGTAATAATGACAGATACAAGTAATTTTACGTTTTGCTTTCACCAATAAACCATTCTAAACATAATAAACAATTTCTGATCTAAAGAACTGAACGTCATTACCTTGTCATTACAATGTTGTGACAGTTAATCCTTTTTCTTTTTAAACATTAGGCATGTTACTCTAAAAATCGAAAGCTGATAAGTAGAATCGAATGCAATGATTATTGTGAAGAAATATCATCATAAAATTAATAACCACGTTGTGACAAAAAAAATTACTGATTGCATTTTTTGCATTAGTATCGATCACCAATCATCCCCCAATAGTTATTTTGTAAATATATTCAATGAACAGAATTGACCTCTCTACAGTTTTATTATAAGTATATATCATGTACTTGTCTTATTTAGCTCCTTAAATTTACGAAAGAAAAAATAATAATGAGACAGGGATTCACGTGGATTCACCTGAGGATTTTAAAAATTCACATTATCTTTCAAGTCCGTATCGATTTATTCGTTTTAATCGACCTTTTTTAACAGGTCACCTCATTATGAATATAAAACTGACAAACGTCAAATGTGGCCTATTAAATTGACTCAACTATAATTATTTCTATTTTCTTTCGCGCCTTTTGAGAGTTCCAATTTTTATTTAATGACCCATTGTTTTTTAGTTCATTTAATAATTTTGCATAGGTAACATAGTTTTTGTTGATTGACCTATTTACTACGGAATGCCAATTTTCCAGAATGTTATTAGTTCTGTGTCTCTCATTAGTCACACACCACTCTTTGATGTAACTATTGTTTCTTAGCCATGTTTTTTTTCATGTATTTCATAAATAATTTTAATTTTTATGTAAATAGAAACAGATAAAAGATGAGGAATTAGGTATTGGATTTACAAATGCAACTCGTACATAATGAAATCACCGTAGGACATTTTCTAGAAACAGTACGGTGATTTAATTATGTAGGTACCTACGAGTTGCATTTAGTTGCAATTAGTGACCCATTGTTTTTTTGTTCAATAATTTTTTGTTCAATAGTTTCTTTTTCTGTAGGTACACTAAAAAGTAAAAAATATTAGTTTGTGAAGTCGGTTTTTTAAACGTAGTTATAATTTATTATTATAATTTATTAGTACAGTAGGTACTATACTATGGTTTTTAATTTTATTACCTATCTATTTACTTTTATTGAAATAAAACTGACAAGGGGAACCACGAGTCCGGGGGGGAAAAAGTTTAATAAGTCTGCCAGTAACATACCATATTACTTCTTATCCGTTAAAATTAGTCAAGAGTGAGTCGGAGGGACCACGAGCGAATGCGATTTACTCGTGGTCCCCCCAGGGGGAAATCACAGGGGGACCACGAGTCCGGCGATAAGTCTGCCAGTAACATACCATATTACTTCATATCCGTTAAAATTGGTCAAGAGTGAGTCGGAGGGACCACGAGCGAATGCGATTTACTCGTGGTCCCCCCAGGGGGAAATCACAGGGGGACCACGAGTCCGGCGATAAGTCTGCCAGTAACATACCATATTACTTCATATCCGTTAAAATTGGTCAAGAGTGAGTCGGAGGGACCACGAGCGAATGCGATTTACTCGTGGTCCCCCCAGGGGGAAATCACAGGGGGACCACGAGTCCGGCGCGGTCAATTTTAAGTAATTCGTGAAGTAGTCAGTTTCCTTACTCGTCAGTTTTCTTAATTCGTCATTTTACATAACTCGTCAGTAATGGTGAATCGTCAGTTCCGTAGGTATATAGTCATGACAATAAAGTCACCCACAATATGGGTCGGGGAGGCACTCTTTCAGATCAGGTAGTGCACTATTAGAAATATAATGAAACTCACACTTGAAGAGCTTTGATAATACTGGCCACTTTATACGTAGTAGTGCATTATGATTGTCATATTGACATTGAGTATCAATTTTATTCTTTTCACGTTTTATTGCAAGTTAAATTGTGTTTAAGATAATATTTGTGTTTCTGTGAGTTTAGAAATGGCAAATGTGCAAAATATTACATTTATTACTTCCGAAAGGGGTGAAAAGCTTCTTCTCAAAGATGGTTACAGATACAACTTGGCACAAAGCTCTTTTCTTTTTTGGAAATACAAGTTGACTGTGACTAGATTGCTATAAATTCAACTCTCGGTCGTCTTACATGATAGATCCCTGATAAAATAAAATTATGCTGTACATACCTTGACCGTAACTGTTCCTAAACATTTTCCCTTTTTATAATTTGAGCACCTCCAAATAGATGCACCATTTTTATATTTTTTCAAAACATGATAAGTACTTGTGTTTGCCCAAAAGCAACGCAGTTCCACCATTTGTAGGACGGACACCCTCTTCCCCGTCGTTGTAATCTGCCAACAAGAATTTTGAAAACGGCGCAGGTACTTCTACTTCATTGACGGGTCATTTAGGTAGCTCATTTTCTGTACTTTACTTAATTTATTTCTTCTTCTGTAAATAGATGACTTAATTTGATTGAAGCTGGGTAACTCTTTAATGAGATCTATTCCTGTGTTTTTTAAAGCAGCCTCTGTTCTTTTGTACACTGCCGGTACGGTTTCACTGCCTGTTATCATTTCATCAACACTATTATGGACTATAACGGACATGGCTTCTTTGTTTTTATCAGCAATGCAGGTAGTGTCATGGTCCATAATTATGTTTAATTATTTGCTTCTCACCCTAAAATATAAAATAATGGGGTCCGGTTGTCAATACCTACATTGCAAAAAACCTATGTAGTAAATAATCCACATATCATATTCTCTACTTCGCATTATGACTAAATCGCATAATGACATAGTAGCAAAAAGCCTACTTTTTCAAAGGTACAGCCGAGAAAAAAAACACTATGACAGATGAAATTTTTTATATACTAGTACTTAAAATCTGCATACCATGTAACAAACAAAACAAAAAAACCCTAAAAATAAAGTAATTAATCACGATTGGTGAAGAGTTTGCTTACGTATCCTTATGATATTTTTCAAAAACTGTAGAACTGTAATATTCTGTTGGCGGAGGGAAATGACTTCATTGTTATACATTTTGTCGAACTGTATATGACGTCGCAGTCTGCGTGACTGGTTGAAATAATAATTTTTAATGGCAATATCTTTAAGCCGTGCTTCTTTTCGCAATATATATAAAAATAAAATTAATGTAGCTTTATGCGGAATTCGACAGTTAAGGCGTCTGTGCCAGCTCTCCATACCGTTGTTGGTACGGTGCCTTTCTGAGGCACAACAGATAAGTGAAAAAGACTTCGCCCACTGTCGTTCAAAATAATTTATAAACTTTTTTGTGGCCATATCTTTTGGACATTGTTCTATTATAGATTTCCAACCAGGTTCTATGAAATTAATGGGCAATAACGGCAAATTCGAAGTTAATCTAATGATTTCATTTTTCACATTCAAATCACGGCCCTTCTCACAAAAAGGCATATTTGCTTCAGTATTATATTAAATGAATCTGCCGCATGACTACCATCTACAATGTCATGTTAGACATGACTAAGCGTCAATTTTTTTCCAATTATGCAAACTTTGCGAACCAACTCATACCAATGGCACGCGTGCCCCGCCCACTTACCATTTCTACTTACTTCTCTTTTCTGTGTTTCCACTGATATGTAAAGTCTTGACCGTGTATTGTGGTGTATCACATTCTCGATGGGATATTCATGAGTAAGACTTTGTACTTCTTCTTTGTTATTAATAATCATGGACAATTATTTAAGTGTATTGTTAACAATAAAATGTAGATTGATTGTTGTTGTTCAAATTCAGTATTAGTTCGGTTTCATAAATTGTAACTGTTGGGAATATTCTCACATAGAAATTAAATCTGGCTACGATTAATATTATCGTTCTATATAATAAGTATATTATATATTAAATATATCGTCGAATCTAGGACTTTACGACATCGATTTGTGCCGCCTTTTCTATTTTATTTAAAGCTGTTGTAAGTGTCAGATGACAACTGTTTATTTGTCTATTCAATAACAATATAAAAGTATGAATATCAGAACATCTTCCCCACAAAAACAAAATTAAAAAAAACAACAAATATCCAACATGTGGTATATGATGCGTATATTACGCCCAAAAACTGGTATCTATGCCAAATAAATATAAATATGCCCAAAGACATCTGTAAAAAAAATTATACAAAAAAACCTAATAATAATTCAGCGCTGTCACCATGTTGTAAGTGTCAGATGACAACTGTTTATTTGTATTCAATCTATCTTCTTCTCTATTATATAAAAATGAATCCCTATTTCCCTTGATCACGGCATCACGCGTGAACGGCTGGACCGATTTCACTAATTCTTTTTTTATTGTGTTTGTTATTGTCAGGAGAAGGTTCTTATGAAAGAAAAAGTTACGAAAGTTGCGCGGGACATTAGAAAATTTAAAAAAACTAAATGACCATAATTATTTACTTTTCTAATTAAACCTGCTTAGTGCTTTTGACAATATACACTTTCCTAATTATAACCTCAGGGTGTGCATAGCTGTCATGTAAGACGTTTCAATAATTAGCTGTCAAAAGTTCAGTTTAATATGGAGTTTTGGTAGTTGGAGTCGTAGGTTGTTGGTAGTCAATGGCAGTTTCAATGGACCAATTTGAACTCGCTATTCGTTGTTAGCACATTAAGACAGGACAACGCCTGTCGGGTCAGCTAAACAATATAAAAGTATCAATATCAGAACAAAAGCCATATGAAGGGCGTGTATTATTTCATCTTGTTTTCTATATTTAGATTTTAAAGTTTCAACCGCTTCTTCCTCGTATTTAAACTGGTCAAACTTGTCTATCGACCCTCCCATGTGTATAATAATATTTTTTATGCGATATGCGATTAGCTATAAGTGCAAAACTTTTGTGTGCCCCATGTAGTCTAAAAACAATGTTTGTTTTATTTTTTTAATTGAACTCCTATCTCACTTTATTTAAAAATAACCGACATCAATTTCATGGTATACTAATTCCATTTGAGATTTTATAATGAAATCATCCCTATGTATGTCTGTATACAGATCATTGCTTCCTAAACGATTTATTCTTTAGCCATGTAGTTTTGAAATAACAAATATATTTTTGATTTTTTGGGGTATTAGGACTATCAGATGTTACATAATCCCAACCTTCCTCAATTCTGTATTCGAGAAGCAAAGCGAGTGCTGAACATAGTCCGACAACTCTATTTCCATCTTTGGTTGTAGTTTTCATTTTTCTTTTAATCAAAATTCAATAAAAAAAAATCAAAATTACAGAATAATTTATATTTTAAAATATAATATATTTAATAACTAAAACAGATTTTGTTACTGAACAAAAAATGTGAGTCACTCATAATCATAACCGAAATAATTTTATAATTAGTTTAATAATCAAAAATAATAGCATACGGGGATATGATTTCTAGGCAGTGGCCTACAGTTATTTTCTTTTCTTTCAGTTCATTTATAGACTTCGATATCTCTTCGTCAATTTCTATGTAATTTTATTCATGTCTATTACGAGTACTTGTGTCTCTTTGATCAATGAATCCAATAAATGAGCAATGGTTGGATATCTTTGCCCAATATATCTGTTTATTATGCTGTGCCAACCTTCTAGATTGTTCATTGTCCGTTATTCTAATTTGACTTACATTGCTAGTTCCGATAAAGGAATTATTATTCCTTGCACTCAAGGAGCTTTAGCAAAATAGTTTTTCTTTCATAATTTTTCTTAATGTAGTTTTTTCTCATTTTTCCTCCAGGAATATTCAGATCTTGTTTAGCTTTAATCAAGATTTTACCAACTGTAGGAATGCTCTTGTATACTTCGTACATACTTTCAATTATACCTTTGATGGCACAGATATCAGAATTATCAATAAGTACTTAGGTCCGCGTTTGCCTTTTTTGGAAGTAGTCATAGTCATTGAAGTTGCTGCAGCAAAAGTTCCCTCACCTCGGATGCATGACACCGTATTTTTAGATATCACTGTGGCAGCAACAACTCGTTCAGTTATTTTTGGTATTTTTGAGCAAACCCGTTACTTCGCCAAAAAGGTATCTTGACAATATAATTCCTCAATTACCAGATTCGTTATCCATATTTACACCATCATTTTCAATGCGTTGGAACACTGACTTCGTTCTTTATTGAACTATCTATCAACTGCCAGAACTATTTCGCGTGATTGACTAGGTACTTAAGATTTTACCCCTTTTTCCATACATGATTAATTAATCACTAAAACAATCCTACAATATTTTATAAATCTCGCATTTAAAATTAAACTCATTCAGAAATCTAGCCACACTGAAAACACAACTTCGCCTCGTAAGTTACGACATGAGTTTGCCGACGCTACGGCTAGCCGGCGGACCACATACGTATCAGTTCCAAAAGTCCCATTCTCATCGCGCGCGGATTATAAGTAACCGTACTCTTCGATTCGTGCCGCCTTTTCTATTTTATTCAAAGCCATTATGATGGGCGTGTATTATTTCATATTGTTTTCCATATTTAGATTTTAAAGTTTCAACAACTATCATATAGTTGGTATTGGAAGTAAGATATCCATCTATCAGTCGAGCTGCTTACCCATAAGTGAACTCTTTAAGTAGGTATAATAATTTGTCAACATCATTCAACTTTCTTCTATTATAATTGAAGTAAATTGATCCCAAAATTGGTGCCATTGTAATAGATTATCATTAAATTCTGGTAGTCTCAGACCGGACAATTTACTATAACCAGTCTTCTTTTCTATCTCTTGACACTGGCGGGTTATGACGATGATGTCATTTCTATTGTTTATTTTTATTTCTAGTTCTACCATGGTTTCTTTTCTTAGTGGTTGATGAGTAGCAAATTCACTTATTTTATCTGCAACGGGGTTCTCACATCTTTCAAAATAATTATTCAACTCCAGAGTGAAATGCGATAACATTGATATCAATTTCGCTTTAATAATTTTGGCAGCATCGAGGATATCATTTAAATCATTTCTTATGTCGCAACTTTTGTCTGTTAATAATATTATTTCTTCGATGAACTTGGATATTCTATCTAATAGAATAGTTGTAGGCAAGAGGTAATACCTTGAATGGTAGCTTGCTTGGGGTTCATGAGAACGGCTGATAATGCATCATCCAATCACGTAGGGTATATGTTACCAGGAACACTACATCTGTAATTCATAAAGCATGGTTGACTTCACAATGTGTGAAGTTAGCATGTAATTGGTTCAGTGGCGGATTTACGAATTTGCCGCCAGTAGGCTATACAATTCTCCATGACTTCCACACCCCCCCCCCCCCCCCCCGTCGGCCACAAGTCTCGGGTGTTAATTACCGGGGTGTAAGGTTACCTATTATTATATTATCTTTTTTATGCAAGAAAAAAATAGCTCAAAATTACCGCCCCCTAAAATCTGCCGCCCTAGGCTCCAGCCTACTCAGCCTACTGGTAAATCCGCCACTGAATTGGTTAGAGTACGGCCGTCATTCACGTGGCCACTACTTGTTACCACGACGTAATATCCTTTATCGTGTCTAACTCAGACCACAACCACAACATCCTTTTTTGTGTCCATCTCGGACCACGTCTACAACCGAAATCTCTAACTAAGTTACATAGAAGAAATTACTTGAAGTCCACAAAGATCGTGCGGGGATAATAAAATAAACTATTGGCCGTACGACTTGTGTTTACACGCTGATAACATCGTGGTATTCGAATGCTACCGATTGTTTTCAATAATTCCAACCATTTAAACCATTTTATACAAATATCAGTGGTTATATTTTCATCCCAATTAATATCTGATTTCCACGTTTCGTTTAGTAAAATTTTACCATTAATAGTAAGAGGAGAAAGAAAGCCGTAAACATCAAACAACGACATAATGACTTTCAATAATTCGCGTTTCGTAGGACATTTATTTCCGTCAATTATTTCTTTCGGTATACGCTTAAATGAGGTGGCAAACCCTAGGGTATCGTCGACAGGATACCATACAACAGGGCCGACACCGCCTCGCGAGCTGATCCTTTTAGACATTTCCGTAGGCGCCACAAATTTTCATTATCTTTAAAATCACATACCTTCGACGACTCTTCAAACGCCTGTTTGAAGTGTAGCCACTCCATAGGGTCACCAGAAAATACAGGTAAGTCTTTCGGTGTACTTATACGACTTAACAGATTTGTAGTCACATTGTTGTTAGTAGAAGCGGCTGCGAGATCCTTAAGTGCGCTGGCCAGCAGATGAACTGTACCGTCAGTGCCGACATCCTGCGTGGTCGGCGGGCACAGCACGTCCGAAGTATGACCCTTAATGTGGACGGGCTGTGCTTCCAGTTCTTTGTGGCTGCGCTCCAACCACTGTTCTACTTCCTTGTGAGTGTGACCTGATCTCACACTACATTCGTCGTCAACATCCGCTAGGTCCGCGGCTAAGCGTCTGTTAATCAGATTCATCTGTATTGTCGCTCGTGCTTCTGCTGCCTCCAGCTCTAACCTCTTCTTGCGAGCAACCACTGAAGATGATATTGATTACTTTGATGAGCCTTTAACGGCCGATGCCGCTTTTTCTGGTTTTACAACGCTAGTACCACTTTCACGAACAAAAGTTTTATCAAAATCATTTTGATCGTTTGGTGGGATGCTCCTCCTCCTGCACAGCCTTGGCTCGCCGAGTCACCCTTGGTGTGTGGATCATATTATTCTCGAGATCCGGCTCGAAGGACCAATTGTAAGCGCTAGGGTGAGTGGGAATAATAAACTGGATGCGAGGCACGGTATTTAATTTAGACTTATACAAATTTTCACATAGTACAGCAACATAGGTACATCGCCGCGGACATTTAACAACTGAAAAATATTCAACTCTTCTTTTTTAATGTCATATAAATTTCAAAAATCACGTAGAACACAACATATAAAATAAAAAGTAAAATTAAATCCAAAGAGTATTGAGATTGAGAACCCAGCTAGCCAGCCTTCAAACGAGTCGCTTACACATTACATGTGTAAGTCAAATTGACGAGTCCTAAATATAAAAAAAAGCTTTTATTTTGTCGACGTGTTGAACCACGTATGAGGAACGATGTTTTTAATGATGTTTTAGACTGTACCCTGTCAAAAGCATTTTATGGCAAGGACACTACCAGTGATGCTACCAGTAGTGTCGTTTACAAACTAACGACACTACCGCGCCCATTTTAGATCAAATAAGCATAGACTGTCGAGTTATGTAAAATGACGAATTACCTAAAATTGATGAATTATGCAACTGACCAGTTACAGAAACTCCGGAGCTAGGGGAACTAACGAGTGCCTCCACGACTTTTAAAATCTAAATCGTAGTCGAAACTCCAATCTGATAAAATAACGCCTTTCTAGCTAGCTACACGATCGTGGCTCGCAGTACTAGGAACGCATGAACTGAAAGAGTCGATTCCGACAAATTTTCAAAGATATATTATATTACATACTGTTATCACTCCAAGATATTATCAACCGTAATCTCTACGACATAAGCCTGAAAGTTCATTTGATTAAATTTTGGTTCAAATGTCAAAGTGACACTAAACAACCATCTTGGAATGCAGATTGCCAGCTTTTATTATATATCTAAATTCATAATATTTTTGACACAAAATGGCAAAGATTTTTATCGTAAAAGGAGGGTTATTAAACTCTTTTTATATATCAAGCAAATTAACTATTAAAATTTTATGTTTTAAGCACAGAACATTAAAAAACCATAGAAGTAGTAATTAAGTAAAAATACAAAGGAATAGCTGTCGCCAAAAATTACACTCACACAGACTTCTAGGACGTCTTATTGGTTGCATACATTTTACCTTAAAATATAAGAAGAGCAGAACTACACACCTTTTTTTACTGAAAATGAATTTAAAGCACGTTATGACAAGGTACAAATTTAATTATGTTTACAGAGTAACATCAAATCCACGCCCCTTTTAGCGTAATATACAACATAATTATGTTTAAGCACGTTGGAATAGAGCACAAATTGATTTATCACCATAATACACCCCATCTAGCGGTCAATGGCTAAATCAATGTACATTATGGTTTTGCTATACATGGTGGCGAATGTATCCTTAATATAACAGTTATAAGGATGAAATTAACTTGAACTCAAAACTCTAGATTTCTATAATAACAGAATCGACCCCCATGGTGTCAATTCTGTTGTGCATTTTCACCAACTTAACTAAAATGAGTCAACTAGTCATGTAGCTGTATTGATATAAATACTTTTTATCGACATTATTTCTAAATAAGGTGTAAGTTTACGTCACATCAGTTAAAATTTCACTGTTATGTTTTATGTAAAGTAGGTAAGCACATAATATAAAAATTAATACAATTTATAGATTTTAATGAAAACACAAATACTAGAACATAATATTTTTTATTATTTTACATTAAAGAATTTATCTATATAAGGCCCGTGAAGAGCCCGATAGAAACGTCCATGTAACTCTTTGCTCTTCCATACATCTCTGCGGTCATCAATACTTAATCCAACAGGTTTGCGCCAGTTCTCTTTAGCCAGACCGAGAGGGGTGAGTCCGTTATCTACCTTAACTACATCTCGATGCATACCCGCTCCATTGTGAAGGAAATATTCCCTGAGGTTGCACACCTCACGGTTATGGAGAGTCTTGGCATTTAAAAACCACGAACCCCGCACTTCCGTGGTATGCGTATGCACAAACTCATCACAGATGAACGCGGATGAAGCAATCGATATGCATCATATTATTATTATTGTATTATATTATTTTAATTATCAATTCAGTTTAAATATTTGCGTATGGAGATTATCTCAGGGTCGGCAGCGCGAGTGTGATAACTCTAATGTTGTACACGTCAATAGGCCACGGTGACGGCTTTAAATCAGGTGGGCCGTGCGCTTTTCTGCCACCTAAGAAGTATGAAAAAAATTACTGTCCCTGGAATAAAACATATTTATTTAAAAATTGTCTTTTTGTAAGCTTTTTATTACCTTTTAAGAAATAATGTAAACGTACGTTTATATACCGTACTGCTGTGGCTTTTATCAAATCAGCAACATGATTTGACGAAGGAAAGCACCCAAATTGATGAAAAGCTATGTCTTTAAATATATATTTGCTCCAAGTAAGTTCTGTAATATACCTACAATAAATTCTTGTCTAAAATTTTTGTCCGTAAAACTTCTTATGACAGTTTCAGCGACTTTACATATTTTTACTAAATCATTAGATGGATATAATAGACCACCTTTATCCTTGGCTACTATAAAATTGCGCCGTATCCCAGTAGTTCCATTCTCTAGTTCCATTATGGAACTACTGGGATTTTTTTCTCCCAGTAGTTCCATGGAACTAGCATCCTATTGCCGGCAAGATGAAATTAGTCCCATTAGTACCGGTACAGTCAATAATAAAATATATAAATATATTAAAGGACCTCATTATTAGGATTAGATATTAACAAATACGTTGCTTAACTAAGAATTCTTTTATTTTTCTATGAGAATTGCGGACGATTCTTCTCTAAGAAATGTGGTACAGTAATTTCTCCACTGAGAAGTGACATTTGAGAATTTTGTAAAAGCATGTCCTTGACAACAAAATTAAAATCTCTTCTGGTATCAGGATTTAAATTATTCTGTATTTTCTTTGTGTGTACTGTATAAAACATAGCGTCATCTAATAAAACTTGCAATAATTTATGTAGAGTTATTACAGTTTTCTTAAACGACTTATTTAATCCACTGTGCCATCCCTCCACAAAATTTTTTGTTCTGTGTCTTTCGCCAAAAGCACACCATAGATTAATAAATTCAGCGTCACGCAACCAAAACCGTTCCATGTATAGTTTAAACCTATTCAACTTTAGTTTCTCGGATTCTGGTATGACCTTTATTTCGTGTAATAATTGTATTTCAGACTTGATGTACTCCCAGCCTTCCATTATTTTATTACTAGGTAGCAAGGGTAGTGCATTACATAAGGCCACGGGTTTTCGAGTATAATTGGTTTTATTAATGCCCAATTCTTTGGCTTTTCGCCACAAACACCTCGTATAATGATAATAACACCCATGGTTTTCTGCTAATGGGAACATATTCTTAAAGGCATCTATAACTGGTAACTCAAAATCTGTTGTAAATTTTTGGGGCGTCCAATCTGGTATTTGTGACTTAATTAATGAAAATAATAGGGTATATATTCTTTTTGTCTTTCCTGATAGCAATGCATAAATCAATGGTACAACTTGAGTTGTATCTTGAGAGCTACTCATATCGCCATGAATAGTGTATAATTCTACAAATGGAGCCGGACAACTCTGAAAAGTGCCGTCACCTAAAAAGTTTGTAAGTTTTGTCATAAGATTTTTGCCATTGTCAGAACAAAAAATCAGAATTCTTTCATCCAAATGGGAGTAGTCTGCTAGCATGAATGGTATGAATTTTGGGGGGACCTCCACTTCTCGCACATCATTATAAACTAATTTATTAACTCCAACTGTACGGTTTCGCTTCCGGTAAAAACTAGATTTAACGCTCCTGTAGTTTGGTAATTCTTGAATAATGTCAATGCCCGTACTCTGTGCTTTGGCTACAGTCCGCTTGAAAGCAGATGGAATTGTTTCTTCTCCGTTGATCGCAGTTTTCATTTCATTTTCTATGTGAATGGTTACTATTTCTTTATTTAAATTTGGGACACAAGTTTCTAAATGTGGTGTATGCGACTTAATTTCATTCTCTTCCTGAAAAGGAATAATTTATTATTGTACTCAATATCCAAAATGTGGCTTGACTGATTCGGACCTCCAGTTTCATATGCACTTTTGACTTGTCTCATCTACTGTGTAAATTGTACTAAAAACTACTAAACTATTATAATGAAAAAAAAATTGAGTTAAACATAATAATATTATATTATAACTTACTTTGTTTAGCGTTACAGTGCCAGTGCAATGTTGTGTTTTATATAAACTACATCTCCATATACTATTGCCACTTTTGTAAGTTGTATGCTTATAGTATTCTCTTCCACGGTAAAGAAGGACTCTACCTCGTCTGCGTTTTATAAAAAATATTTCGCGGCTCTCCATAATTGAACACCAGCGAGCAAAAGCAACAACGAAAAATACATTATTGACAATAGATGTCTAATTTCCTTATAAATATGTCAAATGCAGGTAATAATAATATTATGCCAGTAGTATGCAAATAGGTAATTTTATATTCAACTGTACTTTTATTCATATATGGGTACTAATGGGATTAGATTGAAAAGGTATTCTAGTTCCATGGAACTACTGGGAGAAAAAAATCCCAGTAGTTCCATAATGGAACTAGAGAATGGAACTACTGGGATACGGCGTAAAATTGTACAATGAATTAGTTTTTACCGTTGTTAAGGCACTTATACAAATACTGCAATTATTTTTTTTTATCAACATTCGAGCAATATAACCTGTAATCACTTGAGACCCAAAGATGGAAATTGAGTTTATTAACTCACTAACCTCTTATTCTTCTTCGTTATCTTTACTTCCACACGATTCGCCTAAATTTATCCCTGAGGTTAAATTTATACGCTCCACGTATGATGAACAATTTAAAATTGACAAGTGTTCTAAAGCAATACAATTACCGGAATCAGAGTTTTTAATTTCTACATGCACTAATAGCTTTTTATAAGCTGCTACAAACTGACGTGCTGTAGGATTATTATTATCCCCGCCATGAGATCTTATATTACAAAATAACAATTCTAAATGGTCTTGACTGAATTTATAGAATGGTAGATATAAAATATATTTTGCTGAGGCTTGCATATAAATTTTTTAATGCTTCTGCACATCCTAAAAGCCCAGAAATCCAGTTTTCTGTAAACTATTTATAAGCAGTACTCCATTCTCCATTTTCAGAGAGGCAAGATACTCACAAGCGTAAGACAAATATTCAAACGTTTTACTAGCATTACACTCATTTAAGGCTCTTTTGAAACCATGCTGATACATATTTCTAGAGTTAAAAATATCAAACATATTATTATTTATAACTATTATGAAATTTTCAGTAGCTTCACTAGTTCTAAAGCTATTATATTAATTTTCAGAGTTACTCTGCAGAATCGGATAGCTTCAGCGACGCTTAAACTAAAAAGTTGAGTTGCTACAGTTTGGCCGCTGAGACTATGCGTTCCTGACACATGTCAATTCGTCATGACTAGTTATGTACAATAAATAACTTGTACCTAGAACCGTTCTCTAAACCTGTTCCCAACTTACAATAACATAATAATAATCACAGTCAGCAATTGTGACAACGTAATTTCATTTTAATTTTAATTTTATTCTAATTTGGCTATCTATCCGCCCTATTTGTTTTTCCAATTTTTAATTTTTAATTTTGTTTCATTCTTATTTATTTTATGTGATTATTAATTGTAATGATGGGTTATTACCTGAAATAATAAAAAAAAATCATATTCGTTTCATTCATTATAAAAATATGATTCATTCTTTCTATTAGCTTGGGTAGGGGCTTATTACAAAATTACATATTATAAAATTATAACGTTCTATTTTATATTTTTCAACCAACAGATTATTATTATTAAGATTACTAAAATATGCGGTTACAATTGCCTTGTTATTTTGTCTCATCACTATGAAAGCGAACATTTGACATAACCTTGAAACAACGCAGTTTGACGTGGTATGACTTTTAAAAACTATTGATTTTATATTTTTAATTAATTAATTGTTAATCTTTTTAGCCCAAAATTAATCTGTGTATTGTAAATTGGCACAGTAATTAAATTTTTAATGTTATCACTCGTTAATAAGGTCAATAAGCGATATTTAAAATTTTGCCGTAAATTATACACCAGCTTAAAGTTACATCGCCCGTTCGCTCACAACCTGTCAGGAACGCATTCTTTCAGCGATTCTATAATAATTTGACTTTCATGCGTTGATTTTGAAAATTAATATGACCGGAACTTAGTTTATTTGCCAAATGAAATTTTTCATGTTCTTGGACCTTGTTAAGATCAATTAGAAACTGCCATTGAATTTTTTTACCGTCTTTATCAATGAAATTTTGATAACTTTGAAATGTGTTTCTTATTAACTTTACCATGTGGCTAGGGTCCAGAATAAGAGAAATCGGTAATTTTGTAGTAGGATGTTCAAAAGTTATCTTCCTATCCTGGAATGAACAACCCAAATTATTTGCCATGGCTAGATTAGCAGGACACCCGTCAAATGTTAGTGCTACTATTCGTACACCTACCTCGTTGATACGCTCTAGACTTTGTCTAACAAGGTCTGCTTTTTGTGTGCCTGTAATTCCATCAAGTAAAAAAAAAGCTATTGGAACTTTAAAATTAGCGTTAAGGGCAGTTACTAGAAACACAAGTGCTTCTTTGGCTTCTGCTAAATGGTCACCTTCCAAGCCCGTTCCCAAATCAACATAACCATGAAATTTGAGCCCATCCCACTCTATTCTCCGACGTATAGCCATCTCATCTAAAACTAATGTTGCCAATATCTGATGAGCAGATGTATCATTTTAAAGCTACAAAAGCTTCTTCTGTAAATCCAGGTTCTCCTCCCACTTTTGAATACCATTTTTTTAAGGTTTGTGGGTGAGGCAAACTACAATTAAAAACACTACGCACGTAGTTATATGCCTTAGGTGAGTAATAATTCAGAGTGAGAGCAAAACTTCGTAGTTCTGGAGAGTATTTGCAAGTAGACGTCGTTCCCGATTTACAGTTTAAATTTTGTCTTCGGATCAAATCTTGCACCTATAAAATAATTGAATTCTTGATTTGATATGGTTTTGACCACATGATAAACACGCTACATCGTCGTAAAAACATACATTCATACAAGATACGCGCGAAAAACATAACCCTTCTAGGCAGTCGGGTAAAAATATGAACGGCAGACGGAAAAGAAATTATATATTATTTTGAAAATAGTATCATAATATCCTACACTAATGAAGAAAATACATTAGCTAACCTTTACATTTGTATTTTTTAAGCAAATTAAATCCTCATTGTTCATGGAAAACTTTCCTTCCAAGCTCTTGATGACCTCTTCAATTGTACTAATTTTTTTTTTAATCTTCGGTTTCTAGCTTGTAGTCTTTTAATTTTTAAGTTTTGCATTCTCAACTTACCTAGTAGTGCTGCTTTTGTTTGTGTCCATCGGTATTAGTTCATTATTAGGGTTACTTGGTCCCGGTTCGTAAACATGTGGCACTGACTAAAATTTTTAAATAAGCTTAAAAGTCAACAGAAAATGTGTAACTAATATTACATAGATATGAAAAAAAAAACTTATTTTACATAAATATGAAAAAATATAAACTTGCTTGAAAATGGAATAGTCTTAGACTTGGTACTGCTGTGGCAAGTAAATATCTATGTCCACTTTTTTTAATATCAAAGTCATTTGCATTAAAATGCGCCGAACAATTAATCATGCTGGATTTTTTTGGCAGCCAATTTAGTCTGCCAATCGCTTCTAACCATTTTTTTTTTAGATCAAGTGTGCTGGGAAATCTAAAAAAGAACAATGTTTACTCTTTTAATTTCTGTAGTGAAATATGTTTCTTGAATAATTTATCGATAACTTATACAACCACAAATGAACCTTGTCTCGTTACTACGTACTATCGTTTTAGAAACTTCTAGAATATTGAGGTAAATATTTGCGTAAAAACTCACTGGAAACGAAACCTTAAGTTCGATGACATAAACATAATTTTTGATTACAAGAAATTTGTATTTCTTATTATTCTTGCCTTCTCCCTGCAGCCTTACATTTTTTACGAAATAACCATGAAATCCTGCTTACCAATGATAGGATACTCCACAATTGTGGCGATTAATGGTACGGCTACTATTTTTGCATAAATAAACTGAGCAAATAGACAAATTTATTTTATTTTATTTTTTCGGCGTTTGACAGAACCAAATGCTTTATGAATAATCTTTTGACGACGCAGCCACGCATCTAGACTACATTATAGTTTTGCTATACGCCACTAGATGTATAAAATTGTATTGTATTTGTGAATCAAGACTTAATCTATCAGCTATAAGGATGAAATTTTATTATTATAATAATACAACTCCATCTAGCGGTCAATGGTCAAATCAGTCAAAAAGTTTTGTTATACACCAATTCAGATGTCTATAGTTGTATCATTATGTGAGTCAATCCTTATAAACATCAGTAATAAGGATGAAATTAGCTTATTATTGTAATAGGCGAGTACTTCTTGCACATACACAAGTGTGTATGTGTGAGGTAAATGCAATTACACTTAGGTTTTTGGCGACACAGACACGCCCCCATACGATTTCTAGTCCTAAGGATTTTTCTTTGTTCTGTGGTTTTAAGTCATAATATTGTGTTTGATCAAAGTTAAGTGTGATTCTACCTAGCACGACCCCGGATGATTATCTTAATTTTCGTGTAGTACAAATTCATGAAAAAAAATGTACTTTTTTGTACCATAGAATAAAATAAATGTACTCTGATATTTTCGCTGATAAAACGTGGGTGCCCTGTAGTACCTTTCTGGCACGACCACTACACATTTAGGTATTTTTATCAAATTTATGGTGAAGAATACTTTAAATATAATTGTACTCTGTTTTCCAGATATTTTTGAACGGTGGTTTACCTATTTTCAAAGCGTTTTACTTTTTAAGTTAAGTAACATCAATGTCACAATGTTACGCCATTACTATTAATTTTCTAAGTCAAAGTAAATAAAACTACGCTTGGTACATATTTATATTACATTTTATTTTAAACTAAGAAAAAAATAAGAAACATAAGAAAGTCTTTTATGTAGAAGAAAAAAAAAATTCTACGTACCTACGTAGAATTTTTCTCATATCTTCAGATTCGAATTTCGTACGAATATGTTAAAAAAATTAATAACAATAAGGTAACAAAAGACCTATAAAAAAAAACAAATAACTGAAATATTGTGAAGAGAGAAAAAATGCGATTCTGCAGAAATACGAATATGAAGATGTAAGAAAAATTTTACACGTATTACATAAATTATAATACTCATTAAATAGCGGCATACATTATTGAAACCACATTAATATTCCTATCACAATCGGATGTCATGACTTTTTTTTCTAAGTCATCGTATATATTCCACTTGTACGATTGCTTACAGTGAACCCTAAAATGACCTGGAATGTATTCTATAAGAGCAAAAACTGCATATTTTTTTGTGTGTAGAATAATCTGAATAGGAACATTTTTTAGTGCTATCATCATGTCTACGTCGAAAAAAATAATATCGTTCAAGTCGTAAACATTTGTTGTGATCTCATAACAACATTCGGAGTATACTGCAGCTCTTTCGGCATTTATAATTGACGAAACAGATTCCTGTAATGCTGCTATTCCTTTATTCGATAAAATAATTTCTAAGGAAATATATTGACACTGTCGCTCTATTTTACGGCTGCACATTGAACATGTCTTTTTTATTTTGTAGCTCATAATTTGACCTTCCAAAACAGTTCGTAAGATAAAAGCTACTGTGGATGTACAATCAATAACTTTTATGTTGTTTTGTAGAGTCGTATTGCAATGTATCATTAAAATGTTAGTCCTTAACATATAAACATCTTCGGCATAATCTTTAGAGGCTATTATTTTTATAAGGTTTGCAAACGTACTTGAAAGATTTTCTATGGTTTTTTTCACAGAATTAAATTCAATGTAACCAACAACCAGACCTTGTAATACCGAATCAAATGCACATGTGTTATTTAAAATGACGTTACGTACACCAGATTGGCGTAGATTACCATTCATAAGAAAATCTACTGTGGTTTTCTTTTCTTTTGGTTTAGTTTTTTCCAATAAAGTACTTTTAGTTTCATCGTCATTATTTTTGTTTCGCCAGTTTTCTAGCAAAGTGGGTTTTTGAGAAAATACAGAACTGTCTAAAAAATCAAGATTTGTACCGTTTAAACTTTGCTTTACATCTGTTTCATGTTTTAAATTTCGTTCTGATAGTTTGTTAACTTCATTTTCAAAGTATTTACAAGACGCAGATTTTAATTCCCCTGCTAGGTATTCTACGTGCCTCATTATGAAGTCGTCGACTCTGATCACTTAATGTACATTTACCAGAAGAAGTTTTTTAATATTTTTAAAATAACTTTCGACGTTGCTACTACCTACTAGGTACATCACAATCTGATTTAAAATATTTACACATTAAATTTGACCATAACGGTAACTTTGCCAATATTTGTTTAAAAGATTTTATAAAACTTGGCAAATAATAAATATTTTCGTATACAGATTCACGACACAAGTCAGCATGAACTTTTTCCCTAGAAACACAGTCATCAAACCATGAGAAATGTATTTTTTTTCATTTGGTTTTCATTATTATTACAAAAAATAGAAGCAACAGCGTCATAATGTTCACATAATTGAGCATTATCTTCATAAAATGTCGCCATCCCACAAGTCAAAAGCTTTTCTTTTGCAAGCTCACATCTTGTCATCTTGCCATTACAATCTTTTCGATCATATTTTTGTAAGGCCACTGTTATTAAACTTTCAATAATATCTGTAGCTTTGATATAATCGTCACAAGATTTTAATTTGTATAAATATTTTATGTAATATTTCTTTACTCGGTCATCAATAAACTTAAAACAAGATAAACCATACAGACATTTAACAAAGTGCGAAGTATCTAATCTTAAAAAACATTCAGGAGCTACACATTCTGTCCCTTCTAATACTAGAAAGCACTGATTTATGTAGTCATGTGTAGTCTTATAACTTGTAAAAGCCTTTACAATTGCACCGATAAGAGCTGAGGAATCATCAGTGATAACATTATTTGGTACCTTAATTTTTTCCTTTTTCCAGCATTCCAACCATTGCCAAATATTGTCCATAGTATGATTTCCCGAAATCATTTGAAACATTGGAATAGACGTTCCAGCTAGTTTTAGAACCGCCAGGTACAAAAATAAATGTTTTGCTTTATACGTTTCAGATTCAATAGCTGGGTATATTTTTTTGAAAATAGATCCTGTTGCGTCGATGCTTAATGTTACATGATGTAAATTAGAAATTTTTTTATAAAATGATACTTGTAAATTAGCCCAGTAATGTACGAAAAATGGGTGGACCGAAACTGTACGAATAATTTTGTCATACGGAGGTGTGATAGCCATATTCCATAAAGCTACAGCAACTATTTGACGACGCAGTTTGGACGATGTTATACTGTTTCTTATATTTTGTAGGGATTTTAGAGACGGTATGTACGCGGGCTCTTGAGTTTCGTCACCTTTCAATTCTTCGTTTAGTATTTTGTTCCTTAGAACAACAGGATACTCATGCTCTAACTGCGCTGCTAGTTCCTTTTTACGGAATGACGTGAGCCTAATTTTTTGTGGCTTGTGATGTACTGATTTGTTTCCTGTATATACGTAACATGTAAAAGTTACTATATCACTTTTTTCTACTGTTTGTATTTTGATTGTGGCTTGACACTGTTTGCAACTTCCATAAATAGTAACAGATGATTGTTCATGAACGTTATGCTTTTTGAAGGTCCAAGTACATGTACAAGGTGTATTTTTGTATATCAACTCGCTAACGATATTAGTCCATTTACGCGGAGTTAAGCGCTGCCGCAAATGAGTATTTTTTTTTATTTTTGGGTCATTGCGTGGTCCGATATAGTATTGTGGCCTAATGGAATTCCATATCTCAATTGTTGTAGAAAATTCATAGCATTTGTAGTCATCCACATGAGTGTCATCATCACAATAATTAGTAGATGTACTATCGGTATCTTCATCATCACTGTGCTGTATAACACTTGGTAACTTAACTTTGTCACTATCACAAAAGAAGAACTGAAAATTTCTTTGAACTGACAAATACAACACCTTTGGAGTCATACGCAAAGACAAATTTTTTGCTATAGTTGTAACCTTTTATCTTGTGATAAACGGCTACTCACCGGCTTACCCAGCGGCAGGAACACGAGCTCAATCCCAGGGCGCCTTGACTCAGAGGGGTTCAGGTAAGGTACAGCTATGTGTGTGAGAGGTAAGGGGAGACTTCAAAGAAACACTCTTTTCTTATTGCATCCAAAATAATAGTTTATATTTAAAATATAATAAGTTCACAGAGAAAGTTGCTCAGGAATACATTAGTCTTCTTAAGATTAGATTCGGAAGAGACTTCGCCCCAAGGTGGACAAAGTACTCCTTGAGTTATTAGTTGAACTTAAGGGTTCAATAAAAAAATCAAAAGAGGGTATATGCTAAAGTCAAAATTAGTAACTATACGTGACCTAGGTGTCCTGGATCGTGGATGGAAGGCTAAACAGTTGTCTGCCCACTCGGATGCCCTGCGAGATGACGAGAAAACACCCTTGTTGATACTTGGGCCTCCACCGTAGACCCGATGGTAAGTGGATTATCTTCGACCGCCAGACACAGGCCGTGCAGTTCTTTCCCCGAACTATGAGCCCTTCAGACAAAATTATACGATGAGAATCATCTTAACTAAACTAAGCAGACTATATCGGCGCAGAAGAACATGAGCAAACTTACCAATAGTTGGGAAATGCACTGAATCTAACTTTAAATCACGACAGATACTTTTTCGAACACAGAGAAAAAGTTTAGTAACTAAACAGTTTGCAGGAGTTACCACGAGAACTGAAGACTGAGGATATGACCTCTAGGAGCTGCGATCTTGACTTATATAGACCCAAACTGAGAAACGTCTAGAAGTAAACACAATTTAAAATACATGGGTTATCTTCAATACATCTCTCAGCTGGTCTGGTTGGCATTCGACATAATGTCAGTACTGTCATATTTGACGTAAAGATCACAGCTGAACAACATCGATTTATACCAGCGCCATCCTGCGGCAACCAACGCGAAACCACCACGGTCACGCAAGCATCGCGCCAAGCGTCGCTGCTAAACAAAACAATAGATGGCATCAAATGAAATTTTAAGATCTTACACCACCCCTCCCCTTAGAGTATTCCCTGTAGAGTAAATGCAGGGAATAAATCAAAGAAATAACAAAAAACTTAAGACCATCAGGTAAACAACCACAACTCACGAAGATCACCACGTAAAAGTGCCTCGTTAAGTCACAACAAATCAGTAACAAAGATTCTAAATAACATAAGCAACTAAATAAAGATAAAATTCTAAAACAAAAGAAAGATGAGTTAACACCCAATTAACTGTCCGACTCACTGAGTGATTCTCACATGGGTGAGAGGCACCGAGTAAGTAGGTGTAGGGTGGAACTGAACCGCTCGACACAACATGAATGGAATCACAAACGGTTGAAAGACATAGAGTAGGCCCCTATGGTAGAGGGAGAAGGATCAGTATTAGGTTCCTCCTCACTATACTTTAAAATATCCTTAATGTGATACACGCCCAGATCTTTCCCGTCTACATCCGACAGTTCATAAACCAAAGGCGATCGCTTAGCGGTAACAATGCATTTCATAAATTTAGGTGCCAACTTAGCAGTGAAGTTCTTCGCCTTGTTGGATAAATAGAACGTTCGTTTGTAAACGATCTGCCCAACCTTCAATTCCACCTGTCTTTTCCTGAGGTTGTAGTACTTCTCGTTACGTCGGTGAGAAACATCTAAGTGTTTTCTCACCTGACCGTAAACTCGATGAAGTTCCTTCAACTTCTCAGCAAAGGGCGCGGGATTGTCGATAGAGACAGATTTAGGATGGCAAGGAATCTCTGCCTGTCTATACAGAGCACCATCTCCTATGAATTCCCTACCGTGGACAAGGAAATACGGACTGAAACGAGTAGCCTCACTTACAGCTGTGTTTAGTGCACACTGAAGCTCCACGAGATTCTCGTCCCATTTCTTGTGGTGTGTTTTCACATAACACGATATTCCTTGAACCACGTTACGAATTGCTCGTTCCGCTTGATTGGTTTGAGCGTGATACCTAGGATTATAATAGATATTAGGCACATTGTATTTAACTAGTAGATCTTTAAATGGTTTGCTCACAAATTGTGGGCCATTATCCATATAAATAGTTTTACATACCCCATGAACTAGGAAAACATTCTTTTCAATGAATCTCGCGACTGCAACGCCTGTAGCCACCCGTATAGGGTGCAACATGACATATTTGCTAAAATAGTCCGAGACCACAACTAAGTGAACGTTCCCTTTGCTAGACGTTGGAAAAGGACCAAGTAAATCAACTGAAATTGCTTCGAATGGTTTAGACACACGTTTTGGGCCACCCATTAACCCAGGACGAGCCGTGTTCACAGGTTTATACTGCTTACATGTCTCGCATTTTGCAACATAGTCCTTAACACTTTCATACATTTTAGGCCAGTAATGACCGAGAGCCAAGCGTTTATGGGTTTTCCAAACCCCGCCATGAGCACTTACTACATCGTCATGGTACTTGGTAAGCAGGGCCAACCGGTCTTCGATGGGTACAACCAGTTTCCAATCAAAGTCAGAGGTCAGAGCATATTTATTTTTTGATAATCGGTAGAGACAGTTATCACGTATAGCGAAGTTGGGGAAGTGCCTAGGATTCGTCTTCACATTTTTCAAAAGGTGGAGATACCACGAGTCCTTGGTAGCACTGGTGTCAATCGTGTCAATATGTATTCGAGATAGAGCATCAGGAACGACATGAAATTTTCCCTTTCGGTGCTCTATATCGAAATCAAACTGACTTAACCTCATGCTCCAGCGTGCTAGACGTCCCGTTGGATTCTTAAGCTTGTGGAACCACAGTAGTGAGGCATGGTCTGTGACTACAGTACATTTTTGTCCCTCTACATACTGCCTGAATTGCTCCAAAGCAAATATCACCGCTAGGAGTTCCCGCTCAGTGGTACTGTAGTTGACTTCGTTCTTGTTGAGTGATCGACTACAATATGCTACAGGGTGTTCAACCCCTTCGTATGTCTGGGTCAGTACAGCTGCCACAGAGAAGGATGACGCGTCACTTAGAATCCTAAAAGGTAACGAATAGTCAGGCATTTTTAAGATAGGGGCGGTGACCAGAGCGGATTTCAGAAGATTGAAAGACTCTTCCGCTTCAGGTGACCACTCAAACGCTACATTCTTAGAGGTTAATTTACATAGAGGTTTACTAATCTTAGAAAAATTATTCACGAAACGCCGGTACCACCCAGCCATGCCTAGAAATCGTTTCACCTCCTTAGCATTGGAGGGGGTAGGGTAATTGAGAATGACGTCAACTTTACCCGGGTCCGTACGCAAGCCATGCTTATCAACATAGTAACCGAGGTACTTCAGTTCACTACGACAGAAATGTGATTTTTGCATGTTGATCGTAAGGCCCGCATCCTTAAGGCGCTGATAGACTCTATGTAGGAGCTCTACATGGGTTTCGAAATTTTGAGATATAGCGATTATGTCGTCTTGAAAACAGAACACGCGGTTATCAAATTCGGGGCCAAATAAACGGTCCATTAAGCGTTGCATCGACCCACTCGCTCCTACGAGACCAAAACACATTACATTAAAATGAAAAAGACCTCGCCTTGGTACAGTGAAGGCGGTTTTCTCAGCGGAATGGATAGAGTCGTAGGGTATCTGCCAATAAGCCGCACTCAAATCGATTGATGACAGATACTTGGCATTATTGAGATGGTCTAGAATTTGGTTAATGTAGGGCAAAGGATACGCATCGGTTTTTGACACGGAATTGAGCTTACGAGAGTCTAAGCACAATCTCATGTCACCGTTCGCCTTCTCCACCATCACCACTGGAGAGTTCCAAGCCGATTGCGATGGGGATACCACACCCATTTGCAACATTCGGTCTAATTCCTCTTCCAGGGCTTTTTGCTTAGGGGGGGAGAGCGGATAGTAGCGCTGCTTGATGGGCTTGCTGTCGCCTGTATCAATCGTATGATATGCCAGGGATGTTCGCCCCAAGCCAACCTTTTCTGTGTTGATGGTATCAAATTTATTAATAATGCCAGTAATCTCCCGCTTTTGATCAGCGGTTAAATTGTCGTAATCCTCTAGACCACTGTTAAGAGACAGCGACTCTACAGGACTACGGTCGCTAAAGTGGGAGAAATTAATATTTTGAGAAATCAATTTATCGCCTAACTGAAATTGTTGCCAGAAGTCTACACCAAATATAAGGGCAGTAGTGATCTCTGGGACAACATAAAACTTAAGAATTCTAACAGTAGAATTGTAATTTATTGGCAAACATATGCAGCCAAGGCACTGCAAATGAGAGCCGTCTGCAGTAATTAAACTAAAGTCAGGGTTGATGCCTTTCAGCTCAAACCCTAAATCTAAAAAGGTATGGTGCGCCCCCTTACCCAGCACTGAGCAAGCCGCACCAGAATCTAGTAAACCTAAAACATTCAAGTCTAGGATCTTTACTACTAGATACGGTCTAACATCATTGTCCCGTTTAGTGAACAGGACCTTATCAGAGACAGACTCAGAGAGATAGGCTCGTACTGAACCGCGAGAAGATTTTTTAATAAGGCCCTGACTCACTAGTTTTTTGGCTGGTCCTTGCAATTGGGGCACTCGGGTGCTTTCACTCCCTTATGACCACAACGGAAACACACCAAATCCCTCGATTGTGTACAACTGTACGCAGTGTGGCCAGTCTCACCACAGCGGAAGCATTTGCGTTCGCTCGAGGTCGATGGTTTGGTCACGGCGGAGACCTGCTGAGAAGAATTTTGTACAGTTTTACTCTTTTTAGGGTGTAAGTCAGAGGTTATACTACATTTCTCTAAAACCGGTTCCTGGAATGCATCAGCCCTGGCACGTGCCAGTTCCAGTCGCTTCCCCAATCGCTTGAGGTCAGCAATAGAGTTGACATCATGAAGTGCCAGTTCTTTCATGTATTCGGGCCTAATATTGTGCATAAGGATGTCCAGTTGTTCCTCGCAGGGCAATCTACGGGAAAGGCGAGAGAACATCGCCTGCATAGTTGCGAGGTAAACCCCTAAGGTCTCAGTTCGAGATTGGGTACGTTGCCTAATTTCATTACGGAGACGGTAATCATAATCAGGTATGTCAAAAGTCTCTCTCAACTCATCCAACATACCCTCATATGAAGTAAAGTTATTTTTATTGGTACGGAACCAAGACAAAGCCGGGCCGTCCAATAGGTCAGAAAAAGAAACAAGAATTTTTTCTTTTGAGACTTCACGAGCAACTCGAAGCTCTTCTAATCTCTCAAGAAAGACACGAATACATGAAGATCCGTCGTATCTCAAATTAAAAGAATTTAAATTTATGGGTTTATCCCTAATTACAAAATTACCAAAATTATCAGAACTAATCGCGTTGGGTTGTGTCGAACGGCCCCCCTCCACTACAGGTGAGGCGTATACTACTGAATTACGAAGGATAGGCTCAGTTTCCTTCTCTGACCCATCAGTGTCAGAGTCGCTTACTGGTTCTGCCACAGACAGAACTTTTACCAAACGGTTACGGATGCTGGATAGCTCCGGACAGTCCAAACCACATCTAGCCAACCTATCGAGGAGATAATTCGCCCTAACTTCAACCCTATTCCGATTTTTATCTAAAGAGATGTCACCTGATGAGATGATACCCTCCAGTTCGCCGACCTTGGGCTCGCAGACCCCCAACTCAGAAGAGGCAACAGCAGGCACTGCCGCGCTGGCCTTTATGCTACCGCGCCGGGCAAGCCGCAACGCAGTGCGCAGTTCACCCCGCAGGCAGACAACCGAGGCTTCAGGATCCACTGGAAAACCCATGGCAGACAATTCATGAGAAAGTTCATCCTTTCTTAAATAGTTGATATATTTTAGCAGTTGAGCCATGATGTATCACAACTCAATTTCAGTTAACAGTATATAAAAAAAAAATCTATAATAGAATTACCCCAAGTATTATCTTGTTACAATGGTTATCACCAGTAAACGAATTACTGAGTGAGGTTCAATCTAAATTTTATAATGCAAGTACAATTTAGCTTAAAAAACTTAAAGTGCAAAATGTTAAAATTTTGTGAGGTAGAAAGCAAAATAAAAAAATTGAATATAATAGAGTGACTCCAAGTATTATCTTGTTACAATGGTTATCACCAGTAAACGAATTACTGAGTGAGGTTCAATCTAAATTTTATAATGCAAGTACAATTTAGCTTAAAAAACTTAAAGTGCAAAATGTTAAAATTTTGTGAGGTAGATAAAAAATAAAAAATTGGATAATTAATTTCAAATTACACAGTTAGGAAATAAAACATCTATGTGTTTTATGTCCACTATAAACAGAAGTTACTAATGTAGATTTTCAATCATTACTTTTAAATAACCGCTAGGGTATTAAGACAATAATTGAAAGTCTTTTGTCTATGAGGTATGATATACTGAAGTTACAAATTAAATTCTGAAATATAACTTTTAAGTACAAGGTTATGTATTAAGACAACTCAAATTATTATAGTATTCAAAGATACACAGAAATTCCAAGTAAAAGTTTGAACAATTATTTTCATACACAAGGTTGAAAATAATTCTATGTTCACAAAATAAACTGTAAAGTAATTAAAAAAAGGTAAAATATTACCTAAATGCAGATACTGAATTCAACTGTTACTATTTAAAAGTTTGTGAGGTAGTTACCAGAAAATTATATTATATATAAAAATAACTTTCTGACCTTGAGCAATAACAGACAATGTCACTTACAAAAAACACATAGTTTGGAAGCAATAAAAAAACGTTTAAAAAAATAAAAAGCTAAAAAACAAAAAAAGAAGAATGAAAGATTGCCTAAATGTTAACCAAAGTTACCCAAATAGTGTCAGTTCTATATTTTTGAATTTTGAATTTTGTTGTATTTTCCTCGCCACCAAGGTGATGTAGGTAGGGCCGAGAAAAATACAGAAAAGGTAGAAAATTACTGCTTAACTGACCAAAGCACACCTAATACGTCCTGGCTAGTGATAGACGGAGTGCTTCTCTGAAATGGGACCCACACACACAGCGCACCCTCAGAGGTTAAGCCTACAGTTGGGAGCCATTTGTAACCTTTTATCTTGTGATAAACGGCTACTCACCGGCTTACCCAGCGGCAGGAACACGAGCTCAATCCCAGGGCGCCTTGACTCAGAGGGGTTCAGGTAAGGTACAGCTATGTGTGTGAGAGGTAAGGGGAGACTTCAAAGAAACACTCTTTTCTTATTGCATCCAAAATAATAGTTTATATTTAAAATATAATAAGTTCACAGAGAAAGTTGCTCAGGAATACATTAGTCTTCTTAAGATTAGATTCGGAAGAGACTTCGCCCCAAGGTGGACAAAGTACTCCTTGAGTTATTAGTTGAACTTAAGGGTTCAATAAAAAAATCAAAAGAGGGTATATGCTAAAGTCAAAATTAGTAACTATACGTGACCTAGGTGTCCTGGATCGTGGATGGAAGGCTAAACAGTTGTCTGCCCACTCGGATGCCCTGCGAGATGACGAGAAAACACCCTTGTTGATACTTGGGCCTCCACCGTAGACCCGATGGTAAGTGGATTATCTTCGACCGCCAGACACAGGCCGTGCAGTTCTTTCCCCGAACTATGAGCCCTTCAGACAAAATTATACGATGAGAATCATCTTAACTAAACTAAGCAGACTATATCGGCGCAGAAGAACATGAGCAAACTTACCAATAGTTGGGAAATGCACTGAATCTAACTTTAAATCACGACAGATACTTTTTCGAACACAGAGAAAAAGTTTAGTAACTAAACAGTTTGCAGGAGTTACCACGAGAACTGAAGACTGAGGATATGACCTCTAGGAGCTGCGATCTTGACTTATATAGACCCAAACTGAGAAACGTCTAGAAGTAAACACAATTTAAAATACATGGGTTATCTTCAATACATCTCTCAGCTGGTCTGGTTGGCATTCGACATAATGTCAGTACTGTCATATTTGACGTAAAGATCACAGCTGAACAACATCGATTTATACCAGCGCCATCCTGCGGCAACCAACGCGAAACCACCACGGTCACGCAAGCATCGCGCCAAGCGTCGCTGCTAAACAAAACAATAGATGGCATCAAATGAAATTTTAAGATCTTACATAGTTTTATATATAGCACTTCCACATGAAGGCAAACATTTCACATTATTAAAACGATCTTTAAACTGAAGAAAATTTAACTTTTGCTCATCTAATGAGACAGATAAACGCTTTCCTCGTTTCATATTTGTCGATAATTGAAGAATATTTCAGAGAGTTCAACATGCACCTGAGCATACACCAAAACTGTTATTAGAGACTAGCTGCAACCCACGGCTTCGCTCGCGTGGTGATCGGTATCGCCACCAAGTCTATTTAAAAAAAACGACTCACCACTCCACCACTACTCCGCTCTTTACTTCACTCTCCACTCTCTACTCCACACTCTACTCTGGTCAACTCTTCACTCCACTCTCCGCTCCACTCTTCACTCCACTCTTCACTCTACTGGTCTACACTCGTCTAAAGTCAAAGTCAAAGGCCAAAAATCCTTTTATTCTGTACCATTCAACGTACAGAATTCAATATTTTCAGTATATTCAATACCAATATATTCAATGTACAGAATTGACCTCTCTACAGTTTTATTATATGTGTAGATAGGAGATAGGAGAAGAAACATAATACCCTTTTGTTATTTTTCAAATATTATTATTCTTTTTGTAAAGCCATAGACTTTTACTTTACAGCCAACTACAAAAACATATTATATTGAACCTTTTCAACAATAATAACTTTACTTGCTTATGTACTACTAGCTTCCACCCACGGCTTCACCCACGTGGAGGTCTTTATCGGCACCAAAACTATTTTAATAAAACGACTGTCCACTCTCACTACACTCTCTATTCCATTCTCCTATAATCGTACCAAATTTCATCAAAGTCCCTCCAGTAGTAGTTTTTGATCCATGCGTGCACATATAGACAGACAGACAGACAGACAGAAAGACAAAAAATTTACTGATTGCATTTATTGCATTAGTATCGATCACCAATCATCCCCCAATAGTTATTTTGTAAATATATTCAATGTACAGAATTGACCTCTCTACAGTTTTATTATAAGTATAGATGTAGATAATAGATTTCTACGTCCAATAATAATATAATAATAATAATAATATTGGGGAAACCGAAGAGTTTATTGTTGCAATTATGGACGAAGTTGTGATGACGAATAACTACCGGAAGTATAATATATCCTAAGGGATGGTACGGTTGACATTTGTCGGGTGTTCCACCGTCCCGGGGAATCCCTTAGACATATAATATCCGGTTGTTCTCGTTTAGCCAACGGCGAGTATCTGCATCGACATAACCAAGTAGCCAGGATCGTCCATCAACAACTTGCTCTAAAGTACAAACTTGTGGAATCAGTGGTACCGTACTACAGGTATGTGCCCGACCCAGTTCTCGAAAATGGGCATATCACGTTGTACTGGGATCGGTCCATTATCACTGACAGGACTATTGTTGCCAATAAGCCTGATATAGTGATAGTTGATCGATCAGAACGCCGTGCAATAATAGTTGATATCACTATCCCCCATGACGAAAATCTCGTGAAGGCAGAAAAAGAAAAACAAATAGAGTATTTGGACCTGGCCCATGAGATTGTCGACATGTGGGATGTTGACTCAGCTATTATTGTACCGGTGGCTTGGTCCCTGTACCCGAAGCCGGTGGAGCACTATTTTTATATTTTTAAATATATTTATGGTTTTTTTTTAGATATATTTATTTCATAAAAATGTAATTTATGTGTATATTTAAAATAAAGAGTATAATTATATTATTATTATTATATTATTATATTATATTATTTAATATAATTCGTAATAATAATAATGTACCCGACGCCGGTGGTAATTTTTTTTATTTATATTTAATAATATAATTTATATGTAGGTATATTAAATAAATAAAGAGGAATAATAATAATAATAAAAATGTAATTTATGTGTTTATATTTAAAATAAAGAGAATAATAATAATATATTTATTTCAGACACCTTCATCCATAATTTGTTAGTAAGTACAATACAACAAACAAGGGTCGACTTTTAAAATAAAATGTAATATAAATGATGAATATTATTTAAAATAAAATGTAATATAAATATATACCAAGCGTAGTTTTATTTACTTTTGACTTAGAAAATTAATAGTAATGGCGTAACATTGTGACATTGATGTTACTTAACTTAAAAAGTAAAACGCTTTGAAAATAGGTAAACCACCGTTCAAAAATATCTGGAAAACAGAGTACAATTAAGTACAATTATATTTAAAGTATTCTTCACCATAAATTTGATAAAAATACCTAAATGTGTAGTGGTCGTGCCAGAAAGGTACTACAGGGCACTCACGTTTTATCAGCGAAAATATCAGAGTACATTTTATTTTATTCTATGGTACAAAAAAGTACATTTTTTTTCATGAATTTGTACTACACGAAAATTAAGATAATCATCCGGGGTCGTGCTAGGTAGAATCACACCAAAGTTAAAGCATCGGGCGCCATTGTTAACGACACATACATGTGTGCATCTATGTATAAAGCACTGATGGTGAGTGTGTGGATACGCACTCACACACACTCATCGTGTCTTTAATGGCAGAATGATTGTCTATTATAATATTTTCATGCCTTCGATGTTCAGTCCCAAAGTGGTAATATCTGATTCTTCATCGCATCAACTTTATTTGTCCAAAATTGAAATTACTGGAATGTAGACACTTAAAGTTTATTATTAATAAAAACAATACTCTTGTAAGGTAGATATAGAATGAGATTTTTGAATACGACCTCTGTGGCGAAGCGGTAGTGCATAAGACTTCTTCGAAAGGGACTTCAATCCCCGTTCAGTGCAGATATTCGTATATATAAATAAATGCTTATTTGCATTGCGTTTCTATGTATAATAATGTATGTATTTCATTTCGCATTCTAAAACCCATAAAACAAACTAGTTACCATAATTGTAAATCAAAATACACTAAGAACAGTACAATTTAATATTATTTTCTCCAAAAATTCGAACCGGATAAAAATCTACTTATTAATAATTAATGGTATGGGGTTCATTTAAGTTTCTGCCATCACACGTGAGCTACACCTTACCCGCACTTATACTAAGCTCTCATAACCACGATAGAAGCTCCAGCATCTAGACATAGGAGCTGGTTTCCAAGGTCTCCCCCTTCCAAGAGGCGTGGCCTAGTGAGCTAGCTTAATGGTGTTGTGAGTGTCGCTTGACAACTGAATTCTTTATTTTGTTTAGCATAAATAATACAAAGTAGGTAAAACTAAAGAGTACGAATAATAGTATCACCAGAACATCTTCCCCATAAAAAAAAACAAACTTAAAACTTAAAATTAACTGATACAGTTTGGATAAATCTCTAAACAACAAAAAAATCCAACTACTTCAGCTGGACTCTACTCTCCTGGTATCTAACGCTGTCAAAATAACCTCGATTCTCAACCTAAAGCATTTGTTTACATTCGTGAAATGTGCTCAAAAAAGTAGGAAGGATTAAAAATAATTTTCAAAGCCATACAATATTTTTTCTATTCATTTTTTTATAGCACTTAGGTGGCAAACAAGCACATGGAAAGCGGTTACCGTGGCCTATTTATAACTTGTACTCTTGTGCTACACAATCAAATGTTAATGAATTGGTTTTAATTTCAATTGTTATTTTTGTAAGACAATCAGACAAAGCTGTGCTGTCAGTGATATCTTTAATTGGTGTAGCACATGCCTATTATAATATCTTGTCAATGTTACTACTTAGGACAATGCTTGTGTATATACTATTGATATGCCTTTTTTAAATAAATAAATAAATAAATAAATGGGGGTTGTTAGGTTTATTTTATTTTCGTTACGGAATTTCTTGATACGGTCAGCTTAAAATCATTATCCATTATTCCAATGTCATCCATTACAAAACCAAATTTCCTGCAGTGGTAACGTTATGCCAGCTATCATCGCAGGACGCAGGACCGTGGCTTGTTGCATACTAGGAACACATAAACCGAAGGAGTCGGAAATGAAAATATTTGCGAAGGTGAAAGTACTTGTTCCTAGCTGTTCCCACTTCATAGCATTTTGAACCATATTTACCAAGCTTTAAGATTAAACTTTATTTAGTTAAGTGCGTGCGATAGTAGCCGTTTTCGATAGACAGGCATGTGTGCGTCGAACGTCTGAGACAGCGGGTGAAATATTGGATGAAGTGTAGAATAAATTGATGAGGGATGTTTTTTTAACCAACTTCATAAGCCTCGACTTAAGTCTGAAAAAGAAGACATTACTAAAGCTAAATTCGTTCAATAAATTTATCGGGTGTGGTCACCATTTTTTTCTTAAGTATACGACTAAATTAAAATCAAAAACTCAAATTTTACGTAATGTAAAAAATATGTTAATGGTTTCGAATGGATGGTCAGGATCACCGTCGGAGAAATACGCGAACTTGTATACATAGTCAACTATTTGTTGGTTCTTTAAACTATTCTCAATAGGTGGGCATAATAACAGACCGCTTTTTATTAATTTTTAACCGACATTTTAAAAAGGACTCTTAATTCGACTGTATTTTTTTATATTTGTTACCTCAAAACTTTCAACTGAGTGAACTGATTTTGGCGATTCTTTTTTTATTTAATAGCTGGCAGTTTCCGTGTGGTCCTAATCCAATTTGGTCCGTTGAAGTCGATTTTTTTTGTAAGAATTATACATTTTAAAGTCGAGTGGGTAGTAGAAAAGAAGTCGTATGGACACTTTTGTAAAAGGGATGAATCTTTGAGGTTTTACGGGTAAATCACCAAAATTTTCGTTAACCTGCCGTAAAGCTAAGAATAAATCAGTGACAAAATGAAAATGTCATATATAAGCTAAAAGTCAATTCGAAGCCCGTAGGCTTCGAATTGACTTTTAGCTTATAATAAGCCTTAGAAACATGGACTTTACTTCGCTGTATCTGAATCATACGAAGAACTTCTTACTGTACCCTGTTCTCCTGGTAATGGTGCGGATAGTAAGACGTTATGGACTTTCTCTAAGACTGTATGAAAATATTATAATGAAAATCTACAAAATTATTGGGTTTTATGGATGAATAAACTAATAACTATTATATAGTTATAATAAAAAAAAATAGGTACCTAGGTAGTTAAAGAAAACTTTTTACAAAAATGAGCTCTTGGATCGTTAAAATAAAAATATTTTTACAATGACTGTTAATTTTAAGCAAAATAAATGAAATCGTGCAAAAACACTTTCAAAATTCAGTAGGTAATGTTAAAATCACACAAGAAATTTTTTGAAGTTTAAGTTCCTATTTTACTATTTTCTATAATATATGCACTACTAGTCTTTTAAATTGGCACAACCCTTGCATGAAGTTATTATTTGGTTTTATTATGACAGTTTTCATAATAAAAGCCTATTTGATAAATTTTCTTTACTAATTTTATTTAAAAGTGTATGAAATAAGTTTTTCATTAAATATATTAATACAAAAATATTATATAAACTATAAGAAAGGATGGAACTCTATTGATATCGACTGGTAACGTACTTAAAAGTCTGGTGGCATTACCACGTTGGATAGCAATGCTAATTCTTTGTGCAGAAAAGAAGCCAGCCTTATGGTCACATTAAGAGTCTTAAAAAGAATACAATTTGAAAAGACAAAATATCCTTTGTCCAAATGTTGCCTGGTAACATACTCGCGACATCGTGCACATCAAATTTCAGGAACAGTGAAACATAGCTATTAGGAGCTTAAATTACAAATTTAACGATATCAGAAACATAGGAACTACTATTTACACTTCACAGTAAAATCAACCATATTGCTAAGATTTTAAGTTTATTATTGTATGCAAATAAATGGACCTTAGGATTTCGTGGATTACGCAACAATCAATATTTTACTCTGCATAATAGAACATCTAGTCTTGTTTTGTAAATTTCTAATAGTTAATGACACAAAGTTGTTATGTTACTTAGTAAGAATGAAACGTTATGAAACGCTCTTTACGTATTAGTAATTTATATTTAGTTTGTTTCATATTTTATGTCATGATTTGCTTATTTTAACTGAAAATAGCAGCAAGAGTAGCGCACTACGCATGCGCTTCGCTATTTTAAGGTGTACCTATTGACTGCGGTGACAACAGGAGCCGGCTTTGACGTGACATACACACAATGAGTACCCGTTTGTAAGGATATCAGAAGAAACACTGACAGATGGCTACTGTATTTTAAATTCAGATTCAAAATCAATAGGTACAATTTGTTCCCAATTTGTTATTATTTTTATTATTTACTAGCTGTTGCCCGCAGCTCCGCTCGCGTAAATTTCTGTTCTCGCAACTGCTACTCACGGGAACCTGTTCCCGGGATAAAAAGTAGCCTATGTGTTATTTCAGACTATAAGCTATCTCTGTACCAAAGTATAGATTTAGTAATTTCCGTGTACCATCGGCGCTGCGCAAACGTAGACATTTTTGTTGCCGACACGGCACACTGCCACTGACAGGAAACCGTAGTTGCTGTGTCCCGTATCGACAATCGTACACAGTTGCCGGTTCCCTGTCACCGACACGGCACACCACAAGAAACTGTAGCTGTAGTTGCTGTATCTGCTTGTTTTCCGTAGTCTCATGATGGACTTTTGTGAATGTTGCTTGTGTCTTCAACTGACGACTTTTAGTTTCCAGTTACCGACACCGAACACTTTTTGACCGTCCTGAATATAGTGTTCAGTGGAAGCAACTGGACTCACGTATGCGCAGAGAGTTGAATGATTTCATACTTGTTCTATAAAATTCAAATATTCATCGGTAGCTTGTATCTGACACAAGAAACAAAAGTGTCTACGTTTGCGCAGCGCCTCACCGTGTATAGGCTGTTCCATAAAACACCGCTTCACGAGTGGGTAGAGTGCTCAGCGTGGGCGAAGCGTTGGCGTGATCACAAACAGCCTTTGGAGAGGAGCCATGTCACACTGTGTACACATAATACTACTCTTTTATTTTATGTTACCCTAGTACATGAATTCGAATGAAATTCGATGCTCCTTGCAAAAGACATCAACGACAAACTTCTGAAAAATCCTCAGTGTTTCGAAACACTGGCTGTTTTTTTTTCTTCATAAATTATGTGGCTATCTTTAAAGCGAAAATATTACGAATATTTCAAATTAACCATTGTTTGTTTGCCTGTGACTAGTGTATTCATATATCATTCACCTGAGTGGAATAAACACCGGCCAATTGCAAGTTGGACTTCACCTAATCAAGTTAAACTGTTTTTCATTAGATTAGATTAGATTAAATATTTATAGTCGGATTCATTCACCATTAATTGGAATTAACGTGTTTACAACTATAGTTCGTAAGTTACTGCAACTTTTATCCAATTTTTAGAGGATAGATATAAATCTTATGATTATTGCTTTAGGAAAGATTTGGAGCGCTGAAGAGCAGCTTAAAATAGAAAGGAATGGAGACGGTGTTCACTTCATCCAGGTATCACAGGAGTTCAATTCAAGTAAGTCAATTTTATAACATACTAGTTGCGCACCCTGGCTTTGTCTCGGTGCAATTATATTAATATCACCGTATCCGTAATTTTCTTTCATACAAACCTTGTTTAGGCAATAAAAACATAAATAATTATCTAATTTGGTACAGTCATTCAAAAGTTATACGCGTACATTCGTTACGGTGACTCAATTTTATTTATATACAATACATATTGAAATAAATTGTAGCAATATTTTAGAAAATACTACTGCAAGTAGATACATATAGGTTTGTATCGAGAATGTTCGGAGGCAGATTTTTTATGACTTGCGGCAAGCCTGGGGCACACAACTGGGCACTTATATTTTTATTTTTAGGTTCACTGTAGAACTCATTCTATTAATAGCCTTGTTTTTCAATTTCACGTGTGATGTCTGAGCGAACTCCAAGTAAATAATGAAAAGTTCTCTGAACTTTGTTACTGTTGTATGTGTGTTTCCCACCACGTGGAATTTCGTAGTATTTGAGCAAGTGCGCATGCGGGAACTCAACCCTTCCTTCATTGACCAGCCATGAATGAAACAGAGAAGTAACTCTTGTACACTACTGAGTGCCTGGTACTGCAACAGTACAATATTCCATAGAATTTAAACATTTTACTTTCTCCAATGGTGGCGAGTAAGATTTTGGTTAAACAAATAGTTTTTTGAGACAGTTTTGGATATTATTATATGGATACTTGCTATGGTAATTATTCCGTTAAAACCCCTGTTTATTTCTGAACACACTGAAGTAAAACTATTTTGACGATTCTTTAGTGTTATTTTATTATCTATACTGATTAAACTTCGCACGATACGATCCATTAAAGGTGTGATACCCGCGCATCAATCATACAATATTATTACTCTACACTTTTTTGGAAAGCTTGCGGCAAATCTCTTTACGTAATATATAATTGCATTTCATTAATGGTTCTAACTGATTAAAGTAGTTACCAAATAATAATAACATATTTTCCATTTTCCAAATATAATAGAAAAAAGAAATAGTTCTTCATTCTCATCTAAAAGTCAAACAACAGCTAGCTCTTAGTTACTTGAGTTAACCAACCAAACTAATAGTGGTGATGCTTCATGATTCTCTTAAACTGCCAATATTCAATATTTGTATTAGAATAGAAATTAAAAAATATATTGGCAACGTGCACCGTACACTTAAAACAAAATCATAGTTACGTAGGCAACGATGGAGTGGCTCAGAACACGCATCGAAGTAAATTTCCTCCCAAGTGCAGTGAAATGGTGCATTCAAATTAATCAATAGTGCATGTTTTGAACACTATTTAGTGCATGTTGTACTAGAACATCATAAACACAGTAGAGTTCTAACGTTGAATTTTCATTCACATACTAGAGAGGTTTTCTTTGTGTGCGTGATTGCAATACTGAATAGTGCATCCACAAAACCTCACCCCATGACGCGTGACCTAGCGTCGCGACGGCGCGGTTCAATATTCTGTACCTAAGTTACCAGCAGCTCAGAGAAATAGTGGAGATACATTGAAGCAAACCACGAGTTCCTGTGTTTAGTAAGTTATTTTTTATTTTTTATTTATTTATTTACATTCAAAACACACAGTTTCAATAATTAGAAAGCAAACCATAAGCTACTTGAGCTTGTCAGGAATGCTGTAGGTACCTTTCTTATAGGTACCTATACAATATATTATAGTACAGCGAACATTTGGCTTAGTTAAATAAAATGGATATAATACTGACATTAGTCTGATATTATGAAGCAACCAATAAAGATTTACAACAAGTAAGTTGAGAACATCATCATTACATTATTGGGAAATATCACGTTTGCACACCTACATTGCATGTTTCGCACTTTTTATAAGCAACTGTCACTTCATATTCTTATTTATAACACTATTTAATATGACAGTTGATCGATTAATTTCAATATGTAACAAAATATCAACATTAAGTCGTATCATGTTGCATTTTCGTATTACTTAACTAAAACCTTAGCTATATCAACATCCGAGCCAATATCCAAATTGACCAAATTGAAGAGACGAGTGGATGGATACTAAGAGAGAAAATTTTATACTTTGGGTATAACTGCAAGCTTGCATGGAGCTCGTTATCTTGACTTTTACGGTGTCGACTGCTGTCCCTAAGAGGAAAGCCTGTGGATGAGTTTCGTTCAATATTCAGCAGTTGTATCGGTTTGCAGGTGTAATTGACTTGGATACTCAAGATTTTTGTGAAGCCCACGGTCACAGAGGCTAGGTTGCTAGGTGATGAAACTTCCACCGAGTGAACCCAGGGTTACCGAAGTGGCAATATCGTTCTTTTCTTCTTTGGGGGATGATTTTGCTTCGAATATCTGGTAAAGTTCACCTAGGAGGCATTAGAGAAAAGTACATCAGACAGGATTATAAGAAAAATATGTGCCAGTATTTATATTATCGTCGTCGCACTCTATTGCAATGCACAATAACCAACACAGGCCAGGTGGAATCTCTACACACATTTAGATTTTAATTAGCTTAGTAGCTATTTATTTTATTTATTTTTATTTTAGTTAAGGTATTATCGGCAGAAATTCATGACTTGATTTAAATTACAAGACGGAGAGAGCGCATGACGGTAAGCAGAAGATGCGAATCAATAACTGAAATAGCGCGGCTAGGTAACCAGGAGATTATAAAGTGCAGAGAGTTACTAGGTGACACTATTTTGTTTACGTAGAAGCACGTGGATCTCAAGGTCCCAGGACGTATCCCAGGTAGCTTAGTTGGTCAGAGTATTCCCCCTCTAAGGACTGGTCGCGGGTTCAAGTCCCGTTCTAGATACTTATTCACTTTTTCAAATGTTAAATTATTAGTCAAATAATAACTTAGAAACCATCGCTAACCTCACATAGATAAGTACAAAGCCAGCTAATTAAAAAACCAATTTATTTATTGGCGTAGAGACAGAGTAACCAAAAATATTTTTTAAAAATAAAAAAAAAACTAAAGAACAAAATGCATACATTTTTTTTAGGAAAATCAATAAACAGTGGCTATGAAATTTGTTATTTTTCATAGAATTTCAATAATTTCCTACAATCTTTAAACATTGATAATGGCCACTTACTAAAATCAATAAGATCACGTTGTACTTTCGCTCCGCCTAAGAAATATAGAAGGTTAGAAGTGCAATGAACCAGTAACTGTAGCCGTAAGGTGGTCACTTTTAATGCCGCAAAATGTTTCTAGCATAACACCTTTATTTTATGCATCCCTGGTACTAGCTACGTTTCTCTTTCAACTGCCAGCTTTGCGCCTATTATAAGTGAGTGGAAATCAAAGATCATAATATATCTGGTGGACTCAGTATATTATAATGACACATCGGATACACAAGATAAAAAACAAGACAGCTATAAAAACAAAAGGCACAGACCATCTTCTTAAATATAAACAACTAGGTGGTTTGTGAACCAGCCAGGATTACTATAGGATAAAACCTCTAACACGCTTTGACATGGCTTTTAACTTTTAAATTGTTTTATAGTGCTATTTTGTCTTTATTGTTTGTTTGTCATTCACTGAGTTCGGTTCACATTTTGAATGTACGCTTCTAGGGCAGTCAATCAATCAATTAATTAAATATCGCCCTTTGACTTTGTACGGCAACTAAGCTTTCTCCTGTTGAACTTCACCTGGCTAAACGGTAATAAACTGCGGTAAAGTACAGAAAATACGGGCTATATCCTTGATGCTAACGATCCTAAATGGAGATCCCTTCTGTTGAAAAAAGTCGGCTTTGGGTGATAGCGTAGTAACTGTTTTACCCACGGCCACATAAAGCCGAATAAAAAATTTTTCAACAGATAGTTACTAAGGATCAGATGGTTCATGGTTGTGTTTGTTTTGAAAGAAATTTTGGTGAATACTTACAGTTGGGTGACGTCATACATTTGCTTACAACACTTCTAAACACTTGTAATACCGGTGCACAACTTCTTTGAAGTTGCTACTGATGAAGGATATTGTTTCCAACTAATATTTTATGTAAACAAAATCACAAGTGCAAAACCCGAGTTATTTGAAATATTGGCAAAATATGTTCTCGTAGACTTGTGTCTACGTAGGCATCTACGGCGTAGACAAAATACGGATTTCGTAATCCGTTGCGTGTTCACGGCGAAATATTAAAGTATTATAGACAATGGACTGTGATATACTGTGCAGTAGGGACATATTGGCACTATGACCATTACAGCACTTAACGAAGGGGCTGTTAAGTGTTCTAAATTAAATCACCCACTTCAAATTTTGTCCACGTAAACCTGCTCCTGGGATAAAAAGTAGCCTATATGTTATTACAAACTATAAGCCATCTCTGTACCAAAATTCAGCTGGACACATTTAGCCATTATAAGCGCTAGGGATGAATGGGAATGATACACTGGATGCAGGCACGGTATTTAATTCAAACTTATATGACTAATTTACACATAGTACAGCAACATACATCGCTGCGGAAATTGACAACTGAATTCAACTCTTCGTTTTTAATGTCATAAATTTAAAAATCACGCAGAACACAAACCATATAAAATAAAAAATTGGTTGCCTGTAAAGTCGGTATACGGGCGAAAGTTTTACGTGACAACGACTTTGAGTGGTAAAATAATTTTTATGTCTGTCTCTCTCGCTCTTAGGCGGGCTAACCATGCCCGAGTGGAAGGGACGCGTGCCTCTCACTCGCTCTCATTGTGAGCGCATAACGTGAGCGGAGCGTAACGCAGTTTCTTGAAGTGTCACCCGGCAAACCAATTTATAAGACGTTGTCACGTCAAAAAGCAAAATAAAATCCAAAAAGTATTGTTCAGAACCTTTTTTTTTTTTTTTTTTTTTATTCAGAACCTAGCCCTTAACGAGTCGCTTACAGCCATTTTGTTGGAAAGATTAACAAACATACAACCTGACATCCAGACTGCATTCTTACAAACTTTCGAGTTTACAATATTACTCGTAGTATGTATAGTCTTTAGTAGTATGAAAAACTACTAAAGACTTTTTGTAGGTATATAATAATATGCTCGCCTGGTACAGGTGCGAAAAACGAGGCACTTGACCTATGCAAAAATTCTGTTTTTCACACCTGTACCAGGGGAGCATATTTGTATTAGGTGTCTTTTTCGCCGGCTCACTGATGTGAAGCAGTTGGAGTCATCTTTAATGGAGAACATGTAATTACTTTTTAATAAAAAAAAAATAAACTGACTTCAAAAGCATATCGGTGCATCAAAATCTTCGTCGTCCCGGTAATTAAGGCCGTCTCGGGTCTTAATTCCCGGGGTGTAAGGTTACCCAATTATCTCTCGTACCCCAGCTGACCCCGGGCCATCTACAGTTTTAAGATGGCCCCCTCGACCCCCCAAATCGATTACTCCCTTCCTTTCCTCTTTCACGCACTCCATCCTTCTTTTCTTTTCTTGCCTCACAGATACAATCGTAAAATTATATAGATTTTTTCCTTTATCATTTTTAAGTATTCAGTTGGATGTCATTTAATTTATTAAAATGAGACAAAGTGATACAAAGCTACTTCGGATATGAATGTATGTCAACTTCTATGTTCTTAGTTTTTTAGTAGTATTCGCAATGGAAGAAAACATTTTATGTAGTTAGCTACAAAGAACATAATACTTAGCTTGCTTACATAATATATTATAGCTAAGTATACTCGTATCTTCAAATATGTTGTACCTACATTTTCCAGGAGGTACGTCAATAATTATTATTTAATTTTATATATTACTCGTACTAGGTCACGATTCAACTAGGGAACCTAATTGCAATAATTATTATATATATCATTTCTTTCTTATCACTTTTTTTAGTCGATAGGCTCGCGTTTGACAGCAATCTCACCTTGCACGCTTGCTTAGAAGCAACCTATTCACTCTTGACTTACCGGATTACCGGATCCTGTACTATTAGCCACTTAAAATGTACAAATGGTGGTCGAGAAAGTATGATTAATTTTGAATTATGAATTGTTTTAATAATATTTTATCTTCCTAATATAAAGAATACTTCAATGGGAAAGTAAATAATTTAGAAAAACATTACAAATTAAACGTTTTGACTCTCTACGCTCTAAGACAAAAAAAAGTGTGCGTTAGGTCCTCGAAGTCCGTAGCAGAGGTGAACGTTCTCTACGCAATTAGACATATTTCGATCGACTGTTCTGTTTCAGTACCAGGGAGTTATAGCAAAGCAGAGCTTGAATCGCCACTTTAGCAATGTCAAAAAAATAGTAACTTCAGTTTTATACCTCAAAATATAATAAACCATATTGTTATGATCTTAAAGTTTATTATTGTGCTGAAATAAATGGAGCTTTGACTCCCTTGGTTCGCGTAACAATTACAGTAGCGGCACGATATAATGGCCGGTTTGACACATTACAATAGTGATGTGAAATGTCAATTTACTCTCGATAAAAATATAATCAAATCTATAAGTTCTTATTGCAAGCAGTACAATACCTGATTCAAAAACTTTAGTAAAAAATATAAATTTTTACCTACTAAATACATTTGAACGAACTGAATATTGGATTTAGGAATGAAAATGAGTACTATATATTAATCCAGCTTCCTTCAGTAATTGCACTAACTTTTTTCTCGTTGGATACTCCTTCCGTAAATAGTTGCTACACACATGGTCTTCGACTGGTTTTGCTCGTTTTTTTCTGTTTTAATGTGTGAAGTTTATTTTCTTCTGTGCCAGTCTCGCCAAATTTTTCTTTAGTTATCTATTCGTCTAACAGTTATAGGTAAAATTGACCTTCCATTTTGAGATTCACGATCGAAATGTTACGAAGGCGTACCTATAACGAACACACATGCCTGACTGTTTAGAACAGCTCTGCGTACGTTCGGCCATATCGACGAATTCCACAACAAAAGGCGTAAAAAGAGTAAGTTGAGGGCCACCATTATAATTATCACTGTTAGTGTATGTAATGAGGATCCCTTCCTGAGACTTTACCATCAGGCGAGATTTACCATTTAGCTTACCATCAGGCGAGGAGGTCTAAACTATATCGCAATCGCAGTGCACTCCTAGTTTGTACTTTTCGAAGCAACGTCAAGTCGAAACTGCTTTGTTTTGACGCAAGTTTGCCGGAGGTATTAATTGTGCTTGCCAGTGATCCTAGTGTCGATTATATAGATTTTATTTAAAAAAAATTGAATTTCGAAAAACAAATACCGAGTTGTGTGAAATAAGTACACCAATAGGTAATTATAATCTTATAAAAATAAAAAATAAATGATCGTGGGACAGTAATATACATTATATAATTCAGAAATCAATGTAATAAATAAATATTGTGTCCTAAAATTATACCTACATTCGATAAAATTTTATGACGTACTGTACGTCACTATTGACAATAAAGAACAGCAATTTGCTCTTTAAAAATGTCACAATAATTACTACGAAACTTCATGAGCGGACAAACGTCAAACCGGCCATTATATCGTGCCGTAGGTATAACATTAACTTCAGTTTAACGGGACATCTAGACTTCTTTTGCAAAATTCTGGTGATTCATAACACAAAACAGTGATATTTTTTGGTTTAAATAATGCGTTGTTAAATGATTTTTAATATTTAGTTAGTTTATTATATGGTATTTTATGTTTTATGTCATGATTTTGGTATTTTAACAGAGTAGAATGGTAAGTATCACGTACTGAGCATGCGCTAGGATAACTTACAGGAGACAAGTACGGGAAATCCGTGACTTTACAACCATTCTCAAGATAACAGTCTGATTGCAGAACTTTTAATGCATATAATAAATATTTTTCACAGCGCTCTCTAGACCCAAAGTAAGCATAGTTTAACTAGCCTGTGTTGTGAGTTCAAAAACATACTTAAATACTTTTTTTTAGAAATACATGCATATCACGTACATTGAAATACCCAGAATAATGCAAACAGACATATTGATAAAATATTTGCACTGAGCGGGAGTCGAACCCACTCCCCCTGTCGTAGCATTCCAATGCACTACCGCTACATCAAAATCATTTTTAGATATTTTGAAGCGTTGATAAACCAACTTTAATTTCTAATAAATTCTTAAAACTATATTGAGTAGCATGAGTGTTTGTGCGAATAGTAGGTATAAAGGTTATAAAATATTGTGGTGAAAAAAAATAAACCCATGCTTTTTTATAAATGAGAACTAGAAGTTGAGGACACGATTCCAGAAAAATTAAATTTAAACAAAGATTAGCAGGAAAGGCAACAAAATTAACGATTTGCCTCATATTCATTCAAAAAATAGAGCGTGATTTCGCCAGTACTGTGTCATAATGGTTCTTACAAAGCTTGAATTTTTACGCACGAAGGATAATAACTATCTCAGTTCTGCAGCGAACTTCAGTTGTAACTTGTACTAAATCAACGATTTTTAATTAAAACTCCATTTTCTTGACACCGAATTGTTATCGGTTTTATGAGAGAAATGAACTGTAACTGCACTTAGAAGGGAAGTGGTGGGGAGGCGAGGTGGACAGCACTACTGCGCAAGCGTGAAATCAGCCTCACTGGTGTACAGACAAGAGTCCACGGACTCAGTGGGCAAGAGCGGAGTCGAACGCACTTGTCCACTAAGCCCTTCACATACCCCTTAGCATTGAGATATAAAATTGACATACAATTTTTTTTTACTAATTGATTGTAATAAATGAATATAATACATTTATTATGCTTATTTTAGAGACCTATAGCTTTTTCGTAACAATAGTAAATTCAGCATTGATAATTAATTTAGTATGAGCTATGGGACTAAATATGGCAGTTACTATTCTAGGCCATGGTTATTAATTACGTGAGGCGGGTGAGGGAGGTGGTTTTTATGATATTTATTTATTTTTTATATTCGCTAATTTAATTGTAACTTTAAACTTCTGACTAATAATTTAATCTTAATGAGAAAGTAATTTAATTGGTGCCCCAGAATTTATTGATGTAATGTACTGAAAATTCGGTTTTTACTTTTAAGTTTATTTACGTAAGGTGATTATTTTTGTATGTTTGCTTGGTAACGCTATAGATAATCCAACTAAATTACAATTTATGTGTCGAAATAGTGATCTTCTTTTAATAGTCGATTAAATTTGTTACATACGAACGTGTTATCGACGTAGGCGTCTATAACGGATACGCCGTAGACCCTCTACGTCGTAGATGCGATAGCCATCTACGACGAAGACCACTTGGAAACATTCCCAGCCATGTTAAATAAAAGGCTGTTTTTATAACCGCACTTTTAATTATTCTACTTTCTAATTTGTATCCGTTAGTCTTTAGATAAATATTTCAGTAATAAGTAAACTCTATGTTATTGTAAAACAATACAATAATATATACGGGCGTAAATATGATTGGGAAATGGTTACGGTAAATCGGATGAATTCAAATCTTATTTTTCATTTCATTTTTTTTAATATTATGACTTTTATTTTCTCAATTAATATTTGCAACGCCATCATCAACAGTAAGCTTATCTGCCATACATTTATGGAACTAATGTATGGAAAAATACTAACTTAACAGAAATTTAGTTGTATGCTCCCATACATCTCGTGTTGCACTGAGCGTCTGTTGTATCGGATATTTGCACGAGTCATTTCGGTCACGCCCCTTGGAGGGAGATACTGCTGATGCACCAATAAATTTGATGCACTCACACTCAGGCAATGTCCAGGTGCCGGTGTGAATGCGATTTCAATGCATAATGCATAATCTCTATCATGGTTATGATGTCCTGGTAAAAGTGCGTGTGATGGAAAGTACCTTAAAGTACCAATCCTAGGTTTTTTTGCCTGACTAACTGCTACCCGCGATTGAGTCCTCGTTAAGTTTAAATCAATTATATATTTTCTTTTAAAATATCAACTCCTATTAATTTATTTATTGCATTATTTACATTTAAAAGTATTATAAAAAATTAATGGTTTTCAATCAAGGGGCAAAAGCAAGGGCAAGAATGCTTTCATGGATGGCCGACAATCGTATTTTATATCAATTGTTATAATTGATTGATACGAGTATTTGTTTTATTATATTTTGAATTTGCTACTCCAGGCTTCCAGTTGCCAGGAGACGCATAGTGTAGCATACCACAGAGGTTTTCGTGTGTGAGAGCCTCATACTACTGCACGGCCCCTGAAGTCGCAAATGAAGATTCATTCATGCCTTGACATTGAATTATTTTCACTTGTAATGGTTGTTGACAGAACGTACCTCTCTCTTTCTAACAGCTTGAAAATTGGTCTCCGTTTTCCTTCATAAAATCAATTCCCTTTCATATTAATTGTACAGCCTAAACATAGCTACGTCATTCCCTACCCTACACGAGTGCGATAAGGAGGTGGAAGGGAAACGCTACTCGTCCTGTTCGCTCTCATATGAATCTCATAAGCAAATGTTCAGATCACAAAAATGCTCTTAAAATAATCAGGGAACATTCTAATTACAAATAAAAATGCTGAAAAATAAGATATTGGTGTCCGCTTTTATGTTGCTACTTCATTTTATAATTATATGCAGCCAATAAGGCTAAAATCTCAAAAACCCTGAATCGCGCTAGCGAAGTTTTCTCAATTTTAGAACGTGTACGATGAATTGAAATGTATTCGCTGGGGGTCCGTAGCTACTGCGTAAACTGGTGCGGATGGGGAGCCAGCCTGCATCCCTATCATCCGATATGTTGATGCGAAAGCAATAAAAAATTACAAATAAACCAGAAAAACCATAAAAAGAGCCTTAAGGTCAAACACCCCGCAGTAGCTAATTTGACCTACCTTTTGCTTTTCAATTTAAATTTTCAAAACAATTAATGAAAAGAATTTATTTTGTTTGTACTTTTTGTGTTTATATAACAATTTTTGATGAAATATTTCGTACATTTGAACAACGAATCTATTGATTCGTATCAACTCTTGTACGTGGATAATGATTTGCTTCATAAGTTTATTTATACAAATGTATTAATTGAACATTAATAATTGAAAAAATACAAATAAAATAGAATTCAATAAGAAATCATTTTATTCGGATAGTCGTTCGTTATCCTAGTTTTAAGGAAAATTATCCTATTTGGAAATGAGGATAGAAGGTAGATAACAAATAATAATACCACACCGTAGTTGTAATATTAGAACCTAGGACCTATACAAAAGATTCCATGGACCTAAGATATATCATTTCGCGTCTAAGACTTAAATCCTTTTTTGGAAAAAGCTAATGTCTTATCTATGCAGAAGTACTGGCCTCTTTTAATATGGGGATGGATTATTTCGTTTTCCGGCAAGTCTTGCTCGCTGAGCGGAAGGTTTGGTGGTCCTAGTTGAGTGCACTCTCTAAAAGATGGCGTCGACTTACATTACTGGCAGAGACCTCCAATGTATTGTAAGGTATTGACTCCAATATGTCGTATGATAAATAAGTACGGAGTAAAGCTAAGTAAGTATAATGGTGGGTACTCATATACGGTATTACTCGACAGTTCACGTCTTCTAATTTTTTTTACATTTTATGTAGAAATTAGAAAACTGTTTATGCAATCAAACACCTTAATCGATATAAGTATTTTAAATATTATGGATAATATGCCATTTATACTAAACACTTTAATAAAATATTGTAATCATCAAAATTTTACGCAACAAATTTTAATTTATTATTTTTACACAAGCGTATCGCGCGGCGCAGCGCTGTGTTCGATGATTTCTTCCTTTTAAAAATTTATTTTTATGCCTTGTATTTTAAAATGATATATTTTTATTTAAATTAATTTGATTCATTTTAAATTATATTACTGTCCTTAGGAATGAAATATTGTCCGCGCCCCAAGTTTCATTATATTTTCATGCGTTTGATAGATGGCGTTATGCAGGAACGTACGCAAGCTTAGCATACCACGTTTTTCAGTAACTCTTAGTACTGGGAACGCATAAACGTATAGAACGTTGTACTGTTATTATGTTCCGTATGTAAGGAGTTGTGAAAACTCTTGCTACCGATAATGTGTACTGTAGGGGTACTGTAATTAGATAACTAGACTGTACTGTAGACTTAAAGACTAGCATTACAACCTTATATTAGCCTTTTGTGTCACTGTCTTATTTTACATGGATAAATTTTGCTCTGTAGCATCTGAAGACCTAGCATAGCAGAGAAGATTAGCATCCCAAGTCTCTTCGATCAATCAAATAAAATCAAAATGAGGCAATTCATTGGTCAAATAAAAATTAGAGACACGAGTTACCCCTATCAAGCTAAGGCTGCTGATTAAAACCAAACCATTGGACCTATTTTATTATTATGGCTTGTCAAGTCTAATCGTCGATTGGTGGCAACCAGCTACAGCGCTACGTAGCACATTCGTATGCTACGTATCTGCGTAGAATATACAAGAGCTACGTAGCCCCGTACGGTAGTTTATTTGCTGCCAGTCTTCAACTATCACATTATACTGCGTATCACTTACTACGTATCTCCGTAGAATTTATGCGAGTAGTAAGTTTTTAATACTCGTAATATAATAACCTTATTTTATTATTATACTAATGATAATTTTCTGCTAAGTACTTATGATTTTTGACATGCATTTACAGGATAAATGTGCCACAAAATATGGAAACCGGCAACACGTATGCAGTCACCTGCAGCGAATGCGATGACTATTCCAAGACCAAAGTCTGTGGAGGCCGTAACGGGTACGAATGTACGACTGCACATTGTTTCAAGAACTATATATATAACGATGGGGAGAAATTTGCAGTTGCCTTGGAAAACTAAGTGGTAGGTATTTTTTTTTTCATATATCGTATGTATGTATGTAATGGGTCCACAGGATGATTTGGTTTTTTTTTGGTTAGGTTGCATAAACCCCGTTAATCTTTTTCAATTTTATTACAAAAATAACGGAATAAGGTCTGGTTTTCACCCCAAATTATAAAGTCTAGTTTAATCTCAATGCCACCGTTCAAACTTGTTACAAAAGCTAAATAAATCGTCGACAGCTTAATACCATAATTTAAAACTTATTCGTAAAGTCAGAATAGAATCTAAATAATAATTATGACTACAGCTGATACTTGACATTCATACACTAACTAATTTTAATATTTATACTTATCTTATCTTAATATATATAAATCTCGTATCACAATGTTTGTCCTCAATGGACTCCTAAACCACTTAACCAATTATAATAAAATTCGCACACCATGTGCAGTTCGATCCAACTTGAGAGATAGGATAGTTTTTGAAACGGATTTCGACATCCACGCGGGCGGAGCCGCGGGCAACAGCTAGTCTTAATTATAAATATGTATAGCTGATTTTTCATGTGGTATGCTTAAACAGATTCTTATCAACATGGTAACTGCAGGAGTCTTGCGCTCTCTACCTTTAATACCAGGCACTCAGAGGTGGTTAGGAGTTTAATATTGTGTGAAAGCGACCGAAGGGGCTAACGCATGCGCGTAGTTCCTCAATTTTAGACAGTCTCTTAAACTCGCCAGAGTGGCGATGGTGACGGAAGGAGATGGACCTTCCATTACCCTTGTCACTACCTAAAACCTAGCTCAACTAAATAATCACTGGTCAATGTGTAGTGATTTAAAGAATGTGCAGTGAATTTTATGTTTTCAGGATTTGAACACCTTACTAGGGACAGTGAATTTCGATAATTTTAGGCGTTCTCTATGCGGCAAATGTATTCGCGGCGTACCAATCGATTCTTTCTAATTGTGATTATGGGCTAATATATTAAGTGATCTGCGTAGTTGAGATGTAAAAAGATTTTTAACAGTTTACTTAGTCTCAAAAAATATCTTCAGAGAATGTTGTATTGATTGGACTTTGTATTGCGGGGAAACACGTGGTCGGAACGCGTTGCGCCGTAGTAGCGAACGGTTGTGCGCAAGCGTGAAGTCTGCCTCTTCGGTGTACAGACGAGAGCCGGCGGACTCAGTGGGCAAGTGCGGAGTCGAACGCACTTGTCCACTAAGCCCTTCACATACATTGAGAGAGATAGGAAAATTTGTCCTAATATTTTTTTACTAGATAGATGTTTTACAGATTTTGGATAGATGAATAGATGGATAGATGGATAGATGGATAGATGGATAGATGGATAGATGGATAAATGGATAGATGGATAGATGGATAGATGGATAGATGGATAGATGGATAGATGGATAGATGGATAGATGGATAGATGGATAGATGGATAGATGGATAGATGGATAGATGGATAGATGGATAGATGGATAGATGGATAGATGGATAGATGGATAGATGGATAGATGGATAGATGGATAGATGGATAGATGGATAGATGGATAGATGGATAGATGGATAGATGGATAGATGGATAGATGGATAGATGGATAGATGGATAGATGGATAGATGGATAGATGGATAGATGGATAAATTGATGGATGGCTATTTTCTTTTGTAACTACATTTAATTAAGTTGTTCCCACAAGTTCTACTAAACAGTACAACGGTAGAACAATTAATGGGACTTATATTCTCACTGGTTCTGCGATTTATGTGTAGCAAAAGAGTTAAATAAAAAGATTATTAACTATCTTTAAAATAAGCTGCTGTTTGAAAAAACACTTTTTTAAAAACAAGCTTTTATTATTTAACTATATTGCATTGTCATAGGACTTACATGTACGCCAAATTTCTGCTCAATCGGATAGCCAGAAGTGGTCGCAAAATAGCTTGCAAGATTAGATTACAGACAACGGGACAGGTGAAACTAAATAAAAGTTTGTAATAGTATGAGACCAATGCCTGACCTCTCAATTCCGAGACGAAGGTATGCACCAAAGTCTTTCTCCTTTTTTTTCCGTGCGGAAATCCTCATGAATACCCACCCCGCGGCCAGCGGGGCAGGTTATCTCGGACTCTTACCGACTAAAACCGCACGCCGTCTAGGGTCTTCTGACGCTAGGGTGTAAGGTGGCCCAAAAAGCATTTCCCTCGCACCCCAGGGGGTGGACACCGGGAATAATCGGGCTTGACCCGGGCCATCTCCGGATTCGAGATGGCCCCCTCGGGTTTGGGAACCGCATGGTTCCTGTCATACCCCCGGAATAGGGGGGGGGGGGAGTCTTTCTCCTTGTATTTTTCGTTTCATGCACCTGAACCTGCTCGTAGCAATTAAAATTAACTTATGCTCAGTTCTTGTTGAACAAAAAATTTGTTCTTGGACTCGATAGATGTCGCTGTTCTGAACTACGTATACAAAGTTAGCAGTCGAGTTATGCTATGTGTTCCCTCACTGCTAGTACTAGGGTAGCATAAAACTGAAGACTTGTCATAACGTCTGCAAAATGAAAGTTAGAGTAACTAGCTGTCTGGTACGAATTAATAGAATAGCTGATGTTGTAGCTTACGTTATTTCTATAATTTACAAATATTTCAAATGATAATTCGATGAAATTTTTAAATTAATCATTAAATATTAAATTATTAAATTACTCGACGCTGCAATCGCGTATAGGATCTCTATTTATACTCATTTTATTCATGGACGAAGCTGGGGCCACCCGACTGAAATTAAATATTTCCACTTTTGATTTAATTTCGTTATAAGTAAAATTTTAATCCTAAAGAATGAAGTTGTTTGCGTGCTAAGTTTTCTTATATTGTCTTATGTTCAATAGATGGCGTTGTACCGAAAAACGTACGAAACCTAGCATGCCACGTGATTCAGTAACTGTTAATACTAGGAACGCATAAAGATGAAGAAGTATATTTGTTTGTCCTAAGGAGTTGTGAAAAGTTTTACTACAATTAAACTGAGAGTACTGTAACTAGCTAATATCAATCCTAGTCATTTTAAACCAGTATTAAAGAATAGATAATAACTTATTACTTCACTGCTTTTGGGTGGCAAAGTTAATTTTTCCGAGTCTTTTCGATCAATGAAATTGCAGAATTCTGTCACAGGGCCGAAATGAGGCATATTAATAGCCAAACTGAAACGACAGACATGTTTGCCCCCGTCATGCTTAGGCTGTGGATTAGTATTAAACAATCGGGCCTCGATGGGATCGTTACCTAAACTCTGATGTATACAAACGAACGATAAGAAAGCTTGATTTTCGCGCAACTTGATCCCCGTAGCACATATAAGAGCTACAGGGATAAGCTACGGCATCACCGTAGCTAATTTGCTACGAATCTTCGAAACACGTTCTGCGTAATTACCGTAGCACATAAAAATGGCATCTATCACTGTACAGTAGCACATAGAAATCTTAAATGTCTCCTTAGAACCTACGTGATTGGGTTGCTCCGGAGTATAAAATAATATAGGAAAATGAAGAGAAACAAAAGAATGTTACACGCGTAGGTAGGTTACGTCTCAATGGTACCCGTTTAGAGAATACCAGTATTCATTATTTACATCATTAATATATTCAAAATCAAAGAAACAAAACCAAGTTTTTAATTATTATAATAATTTACTTTATACCTAATTATCATACTAAAAGTAATTTTCTGCTAAGTACCTAACAGTTTTGTTATACGTTTCCAGCAATGATTCTGTCCCAAGAGCTAAGTACGTGGATGGAGGCCGTAGCGGGTACGAATCTGGGCATGTCGTAAAAAGTACACGGTGGGGAGGAAGTTGCAATTGCCTTAACTAAGTGGTTGGTGTTGGTAGCGAGGGTGACGGAAGGAGATGGACCTTCCATTACCCTTGTCACTACCTAAAACCTAGCTCAACTAAATAATCACTAATGTGAAGTGATTAATAGAATGTGAAGTAAGTTCTATATTTTCAGGATTTGAATTACTTAATAGGGACAGTGAGTTTAGATAATTTTATGCGTTTCATATGCATGCCGATCGATAGTATATAGTCTCAATAAAATATCTTTAGAGAAAGTTGATTGATTAAAGCGGGGAGAAACGCGTGGTCGGGTCGCGTTGCGCCATGGAGGCCGACGGTAGTGCGCAAGCGTGAACTCGGCCTCACCGGTGCACAGACAAGAACCGACGGACTCAGTGGGCAAGAGCGGAGTCGAACGCACTTGTCCACTAAGCCCTTCAAATACCTTGAGAGAGATAAGAAAAATTACCTATCATGTTTTCTTTTTCAAACTAATTGCAAATAAGCCAATAATAGATGGATAGATGGTTAGACGGATAGATGGATAGATGGATAAACGATTACACCGATAGACCGATAGACTGCTAGACCGCTAGACCGCTAAACTGATATACCGATAGACTGATAGACCACTAGACCAATAGACCGATAGACCGATAGACCGATAGCCCGATAGAGCGATAGAGCGATAGACCGATAGACCGATAGACCGATAGACCGATAGACCGATAGACCGATAGACCGATAGACCGATAGACCGATAGACCGATAGACCGATAGACCGATAGACCGATAGACCGATAGACCGATAGACCGATAGACCGATAGACCGATAGACCGATAGACCGATAGACCGATAGACCGATAGACAAATAGACCGATAGACAAATAGACAAAAGAGACAAATAGACAAAAGAGACTAAGATAAAATTAAATAGACAAATAGACGGATAGTGGATCTCTATTATTCTACGACGTTGTAGAAAGCACTATTTAGATGCCATGTAAGCATAGCTTAACTAGCTTATGTCATAGGTTCTTGAATGGCCGGGGATAAACATCTTTATTTATATTTTCTTTGGTAGATACTTACATTTTATACATAGCAACACTCAGACCAATGCAAATAATCTCCGGGTGTATCCCACTATTTCCATTATGTATTTCCATTAATGGAAATACTGGGACAGAGTCTCCCACTATTTCCATTGAAGACAGCGCGGCTCAGCGATTAAAAAACGCTGCATTGCCTTCTTATTACGGCCTGCACATGGAAACTATAGTTACATATTTCCACTTTAGATAAAACCTCTTTTGAACATATTGAGTGACAACTGTCAGAACTACGTATGGTACTCCGAAATACCGCTCACCGAAAGGACGGTTTTCCGATAGCACTCTACTCTGACGGTTAGTTGAACGAAAAAATTATAGGCCGATAAACGTTTCACCGAAAATATTATTTATCGACGGTCGGTAGTCCGAATTAATGCTTCGCCGATGGAACGGTTCGCCGAAAACACTCTTCAACGACGATTGACTAAACGAAAGAATCTTTCGCCGATAGCACTCGTTGTAGGGGAATTCTTTTGCCAAATGGATTGTTTATCTTTCAGCTTGACAACACCCTTAGGTCATGTTGAAGTTATGTTAAAAATACAGGTAATAATAAAACAAAACATGGAAGCGTGACAATAGAAACAAAAACTAAGTTTTTATTTAACAATAAGAAAATTAAACAAAAAGGCTTTATATTGTTTTTTACAATAAAGAATATGATTATGATTATTATGATTTCTCTATTGGAACTGTGACAATAGAAAAAAAAACTGTGCGAACAAAGCAAAAAACAAATAAAAGTAACACAACGTGATAAATTTTTAAAGTTATAGTAAATAGTGAGTTATTATAATTATTTGTACTTATAATTATTTTAATTCTTTATTGATATAAAAAAAAATTATTTCTTATTTTTCAGGTATAGAATATGGGCCAATCCACCTAAGAAAGATTCCATATTCATTTCACTCTTTTGTGATAAGTGTGTTTGTATCCTAGCATCATATTCAACCTGTGCATTACGTCCACGCTTTGGCATGGGTTCCGAGGAGTTGATTCGTTCAATGACACATTCTGTATGCTTCTGCTCTTTAGCAAATTCAATAATTGTTTTATAAATGTTCCATTTTTTTTTATGGAGAAGCGTGTTCCATCGTTCATGCCACGATTCTAATGCATTTTGTGTCCTTGGAACAGAAAGTGTGCGATCGTAAACTGACCACATAGCTGGTGAAAATAATGCCTGATTTCTTTTTATTATCAAACCCGTGTTAGTTATTTGCTGCGTGTGATGCGATCCAACATAATATTTCTTAAACCAGTGGGCAATTTCAGCTGCTTCTGTCGGCAATATTTTATTTTGGATGATTTCGAAGGCTTCGGATATCTCAGCGGGCTCAAGAAAAGCGAGGGCAACTAAGTGTCTAATTTTGTGCGCAAATATGAAATCTTCAGCATATCGCCTTGCGAGACCCTCTGACTGGACATGACGCCAAATACTTTGGGTCAAATGAAATAAGCATAGCCTGTGGGCGCAGTCTGGAAACTGTCGTTTGACTGCATTGATCACTGCTACTTCAAAATCAGTTAATATATTAGCTGGTGACAAATGGGTATTTAATGTATTGATCGCATATCTTTTCAAAATCTCCAAAAATATAAAATAACAGCTTTCAGTCTTATGTGATAGTAGTGCGTATACCATAGGTAGAAATTTATTTGTGCCTCCTGAAGTTCCCACTAAAACATGAATAGAAAAAATTTGACAGAACGGAGTTGGACAACTCGAAAATGTCCCGTCCATGATCCAGCATTGGGCATTATTCATACGCTTAGCTTTAGTACCAAAGATGACAACACTTTCATTGTTACATGTATATTGACCAAGCAAAAATTGCTTTCCATTACTTTTAGCGAGATATTGTGGTACATGAAATTCGTTAATTGTTTGCGGTATCTTAGGAAGTCCTTTATTTCTAACACGCTGCACAATCATTCGGCAAGCTGGTTTATTGGGCAATTGAGGTGCACTTGTGGTAGCTACGTCTTGTAAACAACGATTTACAATTTGTGACGGACTGTCCAGTGATCCCTTCGCACTAGTTCTCAATTTGTTTTTAAAATTCATTTCAATAATTTTTTCCGGCTCTGGTAAATGTGCATGATCACAATTTTGACTAACAAATGTATGTTCATAACAATCAAATAAAGTTATTACACTTACACAACAACCACTTGTTTGTTTTCTTGTACACCGCCAATAATACTTGTTATCATATTTTTTATTTAAGTGATAAGAATATCCATTCACTACTAACACATGTCCTCCGCGTTTAGATTTAACTAAATTGCACGTATTCATTTTTGTGGAAAAGTAATTATAATACGGAACAAATTGATAGTTCAATCAACGTTTATTGCTAAGAACAATTGACAGAACAGATATATAGATCACTAGCTTCCGCCCGCGGCTTCGCCCGCGTGGAATTCGGTATTGCCACCAAGTCTATTTGAATGAAACGACTCTACACTCGACTTTCCACTCCGCTGTTCACTCCACTCTCCACTCCACACTCCATTCCACTGTTCACTCCACTCTCCACTCCACACTCCACTCCACTCTCCACCTCCACTCTACTGTCCAATCCCCTCTCCCGACTCCACCCTACATTCCACTCTCCACTTCAATCCCACTCCACTCCACTCCACTTTCCACTCCACTTTCCACTCCACTCTTCACACCACTCCCCTCTCCACACCACTCCCCACTCCACTCTCCACACCACTCCCCACTCCGCTCCACTCTCCACTCCACTGGTCTCCACTCGTCTAGCCAAAACCTTTCGGATAAAAAGTACTAAGCGGATTTTAGTGCGAAGTTTTCTTGGTCAGACCTAAAATTTGGAGATATGACAAAAAGTTTCTTTTTCCTTATTTATTGGTTTCACCTTACACCATCTTGGACATCATATCCCTTTATAACAGTACTTTTAATTGTAATAATCGATATTTGAAAAAAAAAGACTTGGTTATGTTGACCACACATATCTATTTTTTTGCAATCCTTGTCTGTTTGTTCGTGATGGACGCAAAAAACTGCTGAACAAATTTTGATGCCGCCTTTTCATTAGAAAGGTCTTGGTTTTACATAAAATCTGCCGTATCCTTGATTGCATTTGGTTAAGTAGAACCGGGGATATGACCAAAAAACAATTACCAACCAATCGACTCCCACGGGCAGAGCCGCGGGTAATAGCTTGTATAAAAAGTAGCCTATATATTACTCCAGACTATAATCTATCTCTGTACCAAATTTCAAAACCCGATCTATTCAGCCGTTTTCACGTGAAAGAGTAACAAACATACATCCAGATATCCCGACTGATCAACTCCATGGGCGAAGCCGCGGGTAGTAGCTTGTATAAAAATTAGCCTATATGTTATTTCACACTACACTCTATCTCAGTACCAAATTTCAGCCAGATCCATTCAGCCGTTTTTACGTGAAATAGCAACAAACATAATATTTGGACATCCCGACCGATCGACTTTGCGAGCGGAGCCGCGGTATTAGCTTGTATAAAAAGTAGCCTATATGTTATTCCAGACTATAATCTATCTCTGTACCAAATTTCAACCTGATCTATTCAGCCGTTTTTACGTGAAAGAGTACCAAACATACATCCAGATATCCCGTCTGATCGACTCCATGGGCGAAGCCGCGGGTATTAGCTTGTATAAAAAGTAGCCTATATATGTTATTTCACACTGCACTCTATCTCGGTACCAAATTTCAGCCAGATCCATTCAGCCGTTTTTATGTGAAATAGCAATAAACATAATATTTGGACATCCCGACCGATCGACTTTGCGAGCGGAGCCGCGGTATTAGCTTATATAAAAAGTAGCCTATATGTTATTCTAGACTATAATCTATCTCTGTACCAAATTTCAACCCGATCTATTCAGCCGTTTTTACGTGAAAGAGTAACAAACATACATCCAGACATCCCGACTGATCTACTCCGTGGGTCGACTGATCGACTCCGTGAGCGGAGTCGCGGGTATTAGCTTGTATAAAAAGTAGCCTATATGTTATTCTACACTTTAATCTATCTCGTTACCAAATTTCAGTCAGATCTATTCAGCCGTTTTTACGTGAAAGAGTAACAAAGATATATCTAGAAATCCCGAACGATCGACTTTGCGAGCGGAGCCGCGGTATTAGCTTGTATAAAAAGTAGCCTATATGTTATTCCAGACTATAATCTATCTCTGTACCAAATTTTAGCCAGATCCATTAAGCCGTTTTTGTGTGGCAGAGTAACAAACATACATCCAGACATCCAGACATCCAGACATCCAGACATACATTCTTACAAACTTTCGCGTTTATAATATTAGTAGGATAGACACAAGTGCCACAAAAGAAGAAAATAAGTATATAACTAATAAGGTAAAGGTTTGTAGTTTAATATTCCTACATCCTCCCTTAAACACAAATCAATCCCATCTTAGCAGCACAATAAGTAAGTTTTGGGTATGATGTTGCTTTGGTTAGTGCATCAGCAACCATCATATCGGTCTGTATGTACTTCACGTTTGGCTTCAAGGACCCACCAAGCAGACCCACCGGTGGGTCTCAGAATACTTACATGTCTCCAAAGGCCCACTAGTGGGTCCACTGAGATTCTATTGTCTTCGAAGACCCACTAACGACCCCTTCGGCTTCAAGGACCCACCAAGCAGACCCACCGGTGGGTCTCAGAATACTGACATGTCTCCAAAGGCCCACTAGTGGGTCCACTGAGATTCTATTGTCTTCGAAGACCCACTAACGACCCCTTCGTTGTCAAGGTTCATTAAGCAGACCCCACGGTGGGTCTCAGAATACTGACATGTCTCTAAAGGCCCACTAGTAGATCCCCTGAGATTTTATTATCTTCGAAGACCCACTAATGAAAATAGCGTATAACCTTCTTAAATTAGTACTGGTCGGATGAGAATAATTGAAAATGATATAATGACTTGATTGTCATTGTCATGTTTTATCCGTAAAACTTTATCTATATAAGTCGATATAAGTGGTGTACCTATTTGAATAAGTTTAAAATGCAGCATTGCAATGTAATTGAGAGCTGCTCTTCAGAGCCATTCAATTCCGAAATACAATTTTTGACCAGAAGGGGTGGCAAAGTACTTTTACATGGAGGATATCAATATCATAAAAAGAAAATTTACAAGAATGGTGAAATGATGGGGTTCCGATGTGGAATAAAAGGAAACAACCTTTACGTATGAGTGTGATTTATTCACTGAATAGATTTAATATAAAACATAGAGTTAGCACTTTAGTCGACGCTTAGCATTACATATAAAGAACCGTACCTAATACGTCAGTGGTTGTTAAGGAGCTTACATACTTACACACTTCAATGGATCAAGTATATGGCAGTGTAGTATGAGGAAAAAGTATAAATGTACCGGCTCAATAACGATACAGGTACGATATTGAGTTTAAAACAATGATATTTTATACACAAGATATGTTATGTTCATAGTAACTGACTCCTCAAATCTGATCCCGCTGTCTATGACATAACTATGCGCGCTCTTATAACATATCTGCCTCTTTTTACTTATATAATATCATTGGTTTAAAACCAATCGCATAGGTTATTTTTTTGAAGTTGCAAGTCTTATACCTAGTCTTAATTACATTGCAATGCTGCATTTTAAACTTATTCAAATAGGTACACCACTTATATCGACTTATATAGATAAAGTTTTACGGATAAAACATGACAATGACAATCAAGTCATTATATCATTTTCAATTATTCTCATCCGACCAGTACTAATTTAAGAAGGTTATACGCTATTTTTATTAGTGGGTCTTCGAAGATAATAAAATCTCAGGGGATCCACTAGTGGGCCTTTAGAGACATGTCAGTATTATGAGACCCACCGTGGGGTCTGCTTAATGAACCTTGACAACGAAGGGGTCGTTAGTGGGTCTTCGAAGACAATAAAATCTCAGTGGACCCACTAGTGGGCCTTTAGAGACATGTCAGTATTCTGAGACCCACCGTGGGGTCTGCTTAATGAACCTTGACAACGAAGGGGTCGTTAGTGGGTCTTCGAAGACAATAGAATCTCAGTGGACCCACTAGTGGGCCTTTGGAGACATGTCAGTATTCTGAGACCCACCGGTGGGTCTGCTTGGTGGGTCCTTGAAGCCGAAGGGGTCGTTAGTGGGTCTTCGAAGACAATAGAATCTCAGTGGACCCACTAGTGGGCCTTTGGAGACATGTTAGTATTCTGAGACCCACCGGTGGGTCTGCTTGGTGGGTCCTTGAAGACCCACCGTCAATGGCCCCTCCATCAACTTTATCTCGTACAAAGTGATGCCTAATATCAATATGCTTGGTCCTAGAATGATAGCCATCAGAACCTGAAAGTTTTATAGAGCTTTGATTATCACTGTAGATGATCATTCCTTCATTCTTCAATATAGGCCAAAAACTCGTAATACTACCATAGATATTTCTAGTTCTGTTACATGTAACTATTGCAAGTTTATTCAATACCCACCCACAAAAAAAACTACCACTATGCTAAAGTAGATATTTATTGTTACATGTAACTATTGCAAGTTAATTCAACACTCGTTTAATCTCAGTACCATTGTTAACGAGTGCATCATTTAGGGACTTATCTTTAGTACGGAAGCTTCCGGTATTTATTTATTCATCTATGCTGTTAAAATTAAACATGGGATTCGAGTATTGTTTAGCTGCATTGCATATTATAATTATAAAATATAATAGCTAGCGTAAACTGAATGCTATCGGCGAAAGATTCTTTCGTTTAGTCAATCGTCGTTGAAGAGTGTTTTCGGCGAACCGTTCCATCGGCGAAGCATTAATTCGGACTACCGACCGTCGATAAATAATATTTTCGGTGAAACGTTTATCGGCCTATAATTTTTTCGTTCAACTAACCGTCGGAGTAGAGTGCTATCGGAAAACCGTCCTTTCGGTGAGCGGTATTTCGGAGTACCATACGTAGTTCCAACTGTCATTATTATTATCAATTATTATTATTATTATTATTCGTTCAAATAATACGAATTCTTCTGCGTTTTTTTTGTAGCAATAGAAATAATGGGATATAATTTTTATAAAATGTTAGTCCCACTATTTCCATTTTGTATTTCCATGGAAATAGTGGGATACACCGGGGATATTTACACTGAGGTGGTCATCGAACCCGATAACTAGTATTTTGGATTTGCCGAGAGCAGCTACCTCCAACAATAAAATAGTACCTTTTTAAGGATTATTTTATTCATGCAATCGTTCTCTAATATAGGACTAAGGAAAATTGGTATATCCTACACTATTGGCAATGACGACGACAGAAGAGAGGTAGCAAATAAAGACAATAGGTTCTATACGACTCTCCATGGACCCAAGATAGACCATTTAAGATCTAAGTTACAGAAGTACTGCCCCCTTTTCAATATAAGGATGTATTATTTTGATTCCCATCAAGTTTTACTCGTCGAGCGTAATGTTCCTTGGTGACACCTAGTTGAGCGCAACCTTTAAGAGATGGCGTTAACTCGCATAACTGACAGAAGCCTTGTGTTTTTCTTTCTATGGAATTAAATGTCAATAATAATTATAGCATATAAATGTTCATAATTCAACATGTTTTTCGCGTACGGACCACATAATTATTGTAAAAACATTTCAGTTTTTATTACCAGTACTCATAATGAACATCACTACCATAACTGTCATCATTCTATTCACATCAAACATACAATATGAAGTTTTACTTACTTTCATTATACCAACGGTAATGTAACGGCTAAGTACCTACCTCATTATTTTCGTCACGCGTTTCCAGGATAAAATATTGTTCAAATTGTGGATAGGTACCGGTTGAATGTATGCAGCCACCTGTTGTTACGACTGTGTTCCATAGCCAAAGTGAAGAGAAAGTTGCAGCGGTCTTGGAATATTAAGTTGTTGGTATTTATTCTTCAATACTAAATTGTTGGTATTTATAAGAACAACGATCAACCAATTTCATACTTTTTTTGCATGCAATTTTATATTCATTTTAAATCATGTCCTTTATTTTGCGAAATATGGGTTCACAAGTAATAGATTGTTATCAGCATACTCGAACGCAAGAGCAACATCAATCTCATTAGTCTTTTTGGTAAAGTCAGAATAGAATTTTAATTATGATGATTTTGTATCATGAATTGAGATTTTAACGCTGATACAAGACATTCATTATAGGTAGGTACTGGCTGAATTCCCTTCGGCGTTTAATGTCCACAATTGAAATAGACCACAATTTAAAATGACCACTTCTAGAAATTACCATTTCTAGAAATGACCACTTCTAGAAATGACCACTTCTAAAAATTACCACTTCTAAAAATGACCACTTCTAGAAAATGTAATCAGCATGGGCATAGTCACATTTGCTAAAAAATATCTTTAGATAGTTATTCATAATGGGTGCGTGCAACTCGAACTAACTAGACTATAACCTAATGCTTGTTGGACTGGACATACCTAATTCTGAGACAGTTGTAAATAAGAGTTAAATCGGAATTCATTTATTTATTATTTGTAACTTTTAAATATAACCGATACTTCGTGTGCTGCAGTTGTAGATGCGACGCTTATCGGTATTGGGAATGCACAAGTCTCGTGCTCGGCGCATTCAGATGGAATTAGGCAATCAGACGTAGTTAGAGGTTTTTTTTCTGTAGTTGATAGGCCAGCGTTTGAGATGGTTGTGTAAGGATTTTGCGTTTTGATTGGGTTTGAGCGTAAACCTTATATCGCTATTCCTTTTATTCGTAGGGCTGACGCATGCGCGTAATTCTTCAGTTTTGTAGACAGTCTCTCCAGCTCGCCAGAGTGGCTAGGGTAACGGAAGGAGATGGACCTTCCATTACCCTTGTCACTACCTAAAACCTAGCTCAACTAAATAATCACCAATTTGTAGTGATTTGAAGAATGTTTTCAGGATTTGAACACCGTACAATAGGACAGTGTGTTTCGATAATATTAGGCGTTCTATAACGGGAAATGTTTTCGGCTGCGTGGCGTGCCATTGATTCTTTCTAATTGTGGTTATGGGATGGGTGTCGGCGTCAAAACTTATTTTCATAATATCATGTAACTACTTAGGTGTTTAGTTACGAGTATAATCAGTGACATTTATCTAGAAAGAAAGATTATCTTAGTAGAATATAGTTAAAGATGGGTCTTCGTAAGGAATTTTGTTAGTTTGATGAAAGAAAAAAGTGCTAAACAGTATAGTTTCAAAAATAAAAATATTTTTAGAGAATATTTATTTTTGTAGTAACGCTGTGGTGAACACGTGGTCGGACCGCGTTGCGCAGTAAGTAGTGGATTTCTGTGCGCAAGCGTGAAGTTAGCCTCGTCTGTACACATAAGAGAACCGGCGGACTCAGTGGGCAAGTGCGGAGTCGAACGCACTTGTCCACTAAGCCCTTCATTTACCTTGAGTGAGATAGCAAAATTGTACTGGCATTTTTTATACATATTTTTTTCGATAGATGGATAGATGGATAGACGGATAGACGGATAGACGGATAGACGGATAGACGGATAGGCGGATAGCCGGATAGCCGGATAGACGGATAGACGGATAGACGGATAGACGGATAGACGGATAGACGGATAGACGGATAGACGGATAGACGGATAGACGGATAGACGGATAGACGGATAGACGGATAGACGGATAGACGGATAGACGGATAGACGGATAGACGGATAGACGGATAGACGGATAGACGGATAGACGGATAGACGGATAGACGGATAGACGGATAGACGGATAGACGGATAGACGGATAGACGGATAGACGGATAGACGGATAGACGGATAGACGGATAGACGGATAGACGGATAGACGGATAGACGGATAGACGGATAGACGGATAGACGGATAGACGGATAGACGGATAGACGGATAGACGGATAGACGGATAGACGGATAGACGGATAGACGGATAGACGGATAGACGGATAGACGGATAGACGGATAGACGGATAGACGGATAGACGGATAGATGGATATATGGATAGAAGGATATACGGATAGATTAGGGAGTTATAAGTCATTACAGTGTGATGAAAGAAATAGGACGAACAATATTCAGGCTCAGAAAAATTTATCTTCAGAGTGTTTTGTGTTCATATTCATTCATAAGTGCGTGAAAGAGACGGTAACATACAAAACATACAGGACCCTGTACCAGCTGACGACTCCTAACTCTTGTTCATGTCTTAACGCCTGGTATTCAAGGACTAAAACTTCTGAACTTCACGAGTACTGTTGTCACTACTAATAAAATACCAGGTGCAGAAGATTAATTACCTATCTTAGTGTATTATAAAATTTTGAATTTTATTGAGAACTAGCTGACCGACAGACTGGCAGACCCGAATTCTGGGTAAATACGAAAGAAACACAAAAACGCAATTATTTCGAAAATCAATAGATTTTCTGCCATACACATGGGGTCCAAATTATAGCATTTTGGGTTCCCTAACACTTTCTGACAGGATTACGTCGAGTTACCGGTACCTGTATACCAATACCATGTCCAACACATGGTTCCTCCTCAGTTGGGAAGATATCATAGTCGGGAAACATTTCTACGAGATAAATAGAGAGACAACGTATGTATACTCCTCCCGCCGAAACAGGCTGCAAAGCGAATCAATACTTGGCATTTGGCTCTAGGAGGACCAGGAGAACATAGAGTGCAAAGAGCTTACGCTGTTTACATTTTCAGTCATGACTTTCACTTAGTATTGTGTACATGAGAGAGGCAGAGCGCTTTAGAAAGAACACGTGCTAGTATGCGACTCCCTTTCGCTCTTAGCCATAGCTGTTACTTTTGTTATTATTAATAAATCAATTCAAAAACTATGAAACATTCAGTAATAGTACGTTAACTTTTACTGATCAAAAACAATTTGAGCAATTTCTGTAAATGAGTCTTTGTGTGTGATTTGCACTCGATAGATGGCGTTGTACACACAGCGCAGCGTACCCAACTTTAACAGCAACCTTTCCACGTAAGCCGTACTAGGAATGCATAAACCTGAAAAGTTTCATAAACGGGTGGATAGAGTACTGTAAATCCTTGCCATTTCGAAATATTCCCAACGGACCCCGAGTATCTGTCCCCTCACGGGGTCCGTTGGGAAATGAAGATAATTTCATGTCCAAGGGACCCCCTTGCCAAGTACGTGGGGTCCGTTGGGAAAAAGAATTCCCTACGGACCCCCACTCTCCTCCCCCGTTAATAAAAAAAACGAAAACAGAAACAAATGTTTTTAATTTCTAACAATCTTTCAAAAAATATTTGATTCATCAAAATAATAAGACAATCAAATTAGATACTATGAAAACTTAATTACTATTTAACGTAGCATTTCAAGTAAATGACCTACAGTAATATCACCGTTTATAAATGCCATTTGGGAATCACATATTATGTAACGCTCGTAATCAATTGTTTTCTGGGATCTCTGGTTTAATGACTTAGGGTTTACAGTCATTTGCTGACATTTTAATTCATACAAATTAGCATCGCTACTTAAAACCTTAAGCAGATCCATTAAATTTGGATTCTTTTTTGAAATATCTTTATTAAGTTTGGCGTGCCAACCTTCCAAGAAATTTGTAGTTTTATGTAAACTACCAAAGATACACCAAACTGGTATAAAATCTTCCTTTATCCATTGACGAAGCATATATGTACAAAACTGTTTAGATTTTTCGTCATTAGGACTTTGTGACTTGATATATAACCACCCATTCATTATTTCGTCTTGTGGCAGTAGAGGTAGCACAGCGCTGAGTGCGACTTGTCGTTTAGTACATTTATTTTTATTTAGTCCTAATTTGTACCCCTTGTCCCATATACACTTCTTGTAATGAAAATAACATCCTTTAACTAGCACGTCTGGGAAAACAGCTTTGACTGCATTAATAGCAGCAATTTCGAAATCTGTTTTGTACGTTATCGGGCGCCAATCAGGGATTTGTGACTTAATTAGATGGAACATAATCTCATAAGTTTCTTGTTTTTTATCACTTAATAGGGCATAGAACAATGGCACTATATTTGTATGTTGCTCAGAGCTGCCCATATCCCCATGCACTGTATAAAGTTGTAGAAAGGGTTTCGGGCACGCTTTAAACGTCCCATCACTTAAGTAGTCTTTAACTTTAGGTGCACATTTTTTTGAGTGATCAGAGGCGAAAATAATTATCCGTGTGTCATTACAACAATAATCGGCTAATAGAAATGAACTGTATTTTTGAGGGATTTCCACATTAGACACGTGTTTGTTTTCTATAAGTTTTTTTTACACCTATAGAAGCATTTCTATGTCTATAAAATGTACTTTTAACGTTTTTAAATGTTGGTATCTTTTTAATTAATTCAATACCGGCATCCTTTAAACCTGCAACTGTCTTATTAAAAGTTTTTGGGACTTCTGGAAATTCTGAAGAACATATTTTTTTTTACATTCACCTAATTTAATGTCAATTTCATTTTGTGTGAAATCTGGTATGCAAATATGAGACTTTTCCTTCGTTACCGTTTGATCCTATAAAAAAAGAAATCTTTAAACCTCGAACTAGAATTCACGAAACGTATTAATTAAAAGGTTCAGTACATTAAAATAAAAAAAACCTTTCATAAGGAGTTTCATAAGTTTTCATAGTATATAATTTGATTGTCTTAATATTTTGATGAATCAAATATTTTTTTAAAAGATTGTTAGAAATTAAAAACATTCTATTTTCGTTTTTTTTATTAACGGGGGAGGAGAGTGGGGGTCCGTAGGGAATTCTTTTTCCCAACGGACCCCACGTACTTGGCAAAGGGGTCCCTTGGACATGAAATTATCTTCATTTCCCAACGGACCCCGTGAGGGGACACATACTCGGGGTCCGTTGGGAATATTGGGCCATTTCAAACCCTAAAAACTGCACTTTAAAAATACTACTTTATTGAATTGAAAGTTTAGTAGCGCCACCTAGACAATCCCAGCCCAATCAAGAAGCTATGTCTTATGTCTTGGACTTGTATATTATTATATTATACTACTCGTACCTACCTACATTAATTTATGTATGCACATATTCGTGAACGCTCATAACCACTCAATAGCTCAAAGCTTTATTTTTTTTATTATACCTATATCATCACATTAATCTTCAGGCACAATTTAATATCACTGAGTATAGTGACTATTATTTTATTTTATTATTAGATTATATATTTTATTACCTATATAAAAAGACAAAAGACAAATAAACAACATGACACTCCCCGGGTTGAAATTTGAATATAATATATTATGTCTGCTTTACACCAAAAACAGGAGTGGATTTTTTCGATTTTTACAGTTTAATGTCATTGAGAGTTTGGAAAGGGCTCGAAGGATGATGAATAATATCATCTAATCCCTATTACGTCTTGCATGAGAACATTTTATACCATAGTTATTTTGGCATTCTTTTTAGGAAAGGCACTTTGCAGACTTTGAACCAGCCAAAATCTTCCTAACCCTAAAATACGCACTTTAAACACCATCCTTATAATCTTGCCGGACGTTTTCAGCTGTTCCTGTCGCCGCCTTACGAGGACCATCTGTGTGCAGCGTGGTACTTTACAGCCTGCAAGCAACATGTGTTTGGTCATCAAGGTTAGATAGATATTATATTTTCTTCTCTATTGCTCTGATTACTTCTGGCCACAATTTACCGCCTCGGGAAACTACTTAGTGTAGTTGTAAAGGCAACTTTTAAGACATAAAGCTGGTAGGACTATACAAAAGACGCGATACGCTGTAATGTTTTTTTACCTTTAAAATAATCGCTGTAGTTGATTCTTTGATTCTATGCGCTACGAAGTAGGTACGTAGCCAACGTACTTCGTAGCGTATTAGATTATTTCGATATACTCTCTATACATAGATTATTTCGATATACTCTTTACGTACCTACGAGTATGTTATCACGTAGTACCACGTAGCACGCAACATTGTCTCATTGCTACTTTTGAATAATATATAAGTTATTGACCGTAACTTACGAGTATTTACGTGTACAGATACTTCGAATAGGTCTAAAAATGGTCTCATCTGTATTATTAACCGATTGATAAACAACAATGATGATGGAAGTAAACTACGCATGTGCCAAAGCATAACAATGCTAGCTAGACGATCGCCCGCAATACTAGGAACCCATGAACTGAAAGAGTCGTGCCTGATAAATTTCCAAGGGGTGGTTTCGTCCCACATTGCTACAATACCAAGGCATTTTCAACCGCATCATCTACAGTTTAAGCATGAAAGTCTCTTACTTCTAATTTTGGTTATTACGTCGAAGTGGAAATCAGCAATCACCTGGAAAGGCGAGTTGCAAACTTCGAAGCCAAAATACTGATCATTTTTGACATAAAAACCTATTTTTATCTGTTGAAGGTAAAGTGGTAGCTAATATTCTCCATGGAACTAATATTTTTGAGTAAATCACTTAATGTTTTAAGTCATAATATTGTATTTCATCGAGGTGAGAGTTAAACACGTCATTGATTTATATTTGTGTGTATGGTAGACGTGACATGTTAAAGGCGGATTGTGAATGTGTGAGTACGAACTCACTATAGAGGAATATACTTATTTAATATCAATAACAAAGTGTTCTTTAGTTTCAAATTAAAATTCCTTATTTCGCAACAATTAAAGTTGAATAGATTCTCATTATCATAATAGACCGAAAGATGATGACCCAAATTTCCAGGTAATTTATACTAGTTGACTCTTGAAAGAAGTAGATAGAAGAAGAAGAAGACACAAAATGCAATCACAAAAAAATCTTTTGTGTATGACAACTCCACAATAATAGCTGTGCAACAATTAGGCTTTTCAGCCCGTCATACCCATAATTTAAAAAAAAAAATCTCATTTGCACAAGGTTGACAAACTTTCGTAAAAGCCAAGATGAAAATTAGACATGAGCCCTCGGGCTCCAAAGTTCAATTTCATAACAACGCTAGACGAGCTCGAGGTATTAAGAATGCATGAACTGAAAGAGTCGCACCCGACAAACAAAATTCCAAGAAGTTTTCTTACCCATTACTACAATAACCACACAGTCTACAGCTTTTTTGATAGTCACTTTCCTCGAATTTCGGTTATTACTTCAAAGTGGAAATCGGCAGTCAATCTTGGAATTCCAATGATAAACTTCGTAGCTAAAGTTGTCTTTTTGACATAAAAACCCATTTTTCTTTGCTGTATATGAAGCTATTGCAGCTATGTTCATCATGTAGCCAGCAAATTGTAATTATTCACTTTAGTACCAAGCGTACAGCGTTCAGAGTTTTTTGATAGTGAAGGGCAAAAATTTTGTTGATTATGGTGTATAGAAAGCGATACGCATTTAGTCAATCACAAGAAATTCAAATTCTGAGAGAACCACTACATAGCATTCTTGTTAACATTTTTTTTTACTGCAAGGGTTTTTTTGTCTTCATATAAGGTACTTTTAACATAGCTGTATGCAGGAGCCAACAGGAAAAAAATCCATGTCCTCTGATCAGTCGGAATAACAAAAAAAAAATAATTCCAAATCTTCTGATCGGTCGCACCAACAGGGAAAAACGTCCGCGTCGTCTGATCCGTCGGACGTTCCGCGGTTACCTCCGTTGAAGTACTAGGAACGCATGCACTTAAAGAGTAGTGTCCGATTTTCCAAGAGGAGGTTTACTCATTGGCTACATAAATCATAACCAGCAACACTAGGTGACGATCGCGGTGCTCGCAGTACTAGGAACGCATGAACTGTAAGAGTCGCACCCGAAAAAATTTCAAGTGGAGGTTTTGTTACAAATTGCTACAATGCCAAGGCATTTTCAACTGAATCATCTATAGTGTAAGCCTGAAAGTATGTAATATATAATTCTACGAATTTTGGTTATTACGTTAAAGTGGAAATCTGCAACCATCCTGAAATGCGAATCGTAAACTTCTAAGCCAAAATACTAGTCTTTTTTGACTTAAAAACCCCTTGTTCACTGCTTTAGATGAAGTGGTAGCTAATATTCTTCATAAAACAAACAAATTTGAGTAAATCACTTAATGTTTTTAAGTCATAATATTGCATTCGATCGAGGTGAGAGCTAAGCACGGTATTGATTTATATATGTGTGTACGGGAAGCGTGGCATGATGTAGGCGGATTGTCAGTATAGAGACATAAAATAGAAAGAGTCATCAATATGAATACATTCTCAGTATCCATCATTAATCTCCGAGCCTATTCCCAGCTCAATTAAGGTTAACTTTTAGGGCTTACTACTAAAAAACTGAACTTCAATCTGAAAGCGTTAAAAATAGTCTGCTGCATACTGTAGTTTGTTCCACGATACCTCGTGGCCACACGCTACGCGGAGCATTAGGGTCGGCAATAAATACGAGGTCCCCGACTTTAATTGGTGTCTAAGCAAGTAATTTCAAATGTATAGGCCACTGTTGGATTTAGGCCTCTCCCAATGTCCGCCATAGCACCCAATCCTCCGTGTAACATATTTCAAACAAATTTAAAATATTTTAAATTGAAAATAGTACTAAAGTGCATCTAAACTTGGTATTGGATTGGATTTCAACCCTTTTTAGGCGAACCTTGACTAAGAACTTGGCCCCCTTTTTATGTTTATATTTTACTAGCTGTTGCCCGCGGCTCCGCCCGCGTGGATTTCGGATTCTGTTTCAAATTCCTTTTTTAGGAGCGGTTAAGTCTCGCTCAGACCTAATAAAAACCGCACGCCGCCGTCTCAAGTCTTCAGTTGCCGGGGTATAAGATTACTTAGTGCATATCCCGCGCTCCCCAGTTGACCCTGGGATGGGAATTGTTTGATTTCTGATGCCTACAGCCACTTTCTATCATCGCACCGCTCGTCACAGGCAGGGAAATTCATCCCCACACGTTGCATCCGCCTGCAGTACGTACTGTAAGGTTTTAAAGAAATTTCATTCCGCGCACGCTTAGGCTGTGGAACGATCTCCCTGCAGTGGTTTTCCCTGGCGGCTATAATATGGGGTTCTTCAAGAAGGGCATTAGAAGGATTTTGCAGAGTCGGCAGCGCGAGTGTGATGCCCCTGGTGTTGCGCACGTCCATAGGTGCATAGGTCACATAGGTGGGCCGGTGCTCGTCTGCCACCTAAGTGGTATAAAAAAAAACATGATGTCCCTACCGAACCCCGGAAAAGAGGGGATGGGGTGACAGGGGGTACAGAAGACCGCAGCCATAATAGCCATAATAGAGAACACATTGTGTTGTGTTCTCGCCGGTAAGAAGGGTTGCCAGAGCTCACAACCTCCTCCCCATCTCCCCAATCCCCTCCTCTGACGTCCGATTTCAATAACTCAAACAGTCTTTAAATAATTTTTACACAATTGAAAGTCTTGATTAAGATATAATTTATTTGGATGGGAATACAAAGATATACCTACCTCAGGAAACATAATTTTAGATAGGTATAATTCGCGAGACAATCGACGTCCTGGTGCGAGTGGATTGTTTTGCAATAATCCATGATTGGTGAATTTAAGCTCGTCCAGTGCTGTAGCACCCCGTGCTATCCTCAAAGGCACCCAAGAAAACTGTTACTGTACACGCAGTAACAGTTTTCTGCATAATATTTTGAGCACAGTTTAGATACCTACCTACGTACCTATAATGTCCCGAAGTATATTGGTCTGATTTACGTCCGGATTTCAACTTGTATTTATTTCGCCGCGCATTATTTTTCATATTGCGATAGCTCTCAAACTATTTATGGTAATTATATAGTGTGAATGGCAATTTTGCAATGGCAATCTACATTAAACGTACAACGTATCTAACGTATTTAATTGGATAAGAAATAATACTGTATTGGTAAAATTAGCTTCGAAAATGACACATGATTTTTTTGTAATCTGTAAAGATAAAAATGGTTACTTTGGGCCACCCTTATTAGGTAGACATATGCTATTGCGGACTTTTATGTAGACCTTTTTAAGTTATACATTTCCACAGTACATTATTTTGTTCTATCTTCAATAGTTTTCGCAGCGCACGCGATGTAAGTAATTTGTTCAGGTCATTTTTTTACACCTTGGGTTACATGATTGAAGTTTTAGTAAGGATCCCTAAATTTTTTAGAAATAAATTATAGCCTATATTGATTGTGGATAATGTAGCTTTCTATTGGTGAAAGAATTATTGAAATCGGTCCAGTAGTTTCGGAGCCTATTCACAAAATAGAACCCTGAGCTTTAGCGAGGGAATCAAAAGAGCACAAGGTGAAAAATCTTTGCACTCGAGTGCAACCATGAAGTTATAGTGCAACATATAACTTTTCATCCCACCTCAGCGAGAAAATGACTAAATATAAAAATGTTAATTTCGAATTCGAGTTTTTCTTCTTTGCATTTTCTGAGAACATTTACCGTAGCAATATATATATATATTTTTACATTATCAGAAAGAAGAGATTTCAAAGAACAAAAAACTCTTTGACTTTTTTTAAAAAGATGATATTTTGACGTGAGATTTTTCGATTGAAAATTGGGGTGGTTTTTCGATACTTAGTCGAAATAAGCTGAAAAAAAGAGTATTTCAAATCAAAGAAATTACAGTGTCTTTGGGACATAAAAAGCTAAGTTTTCACCAAATTTCGTGGAAAACAAATTTGTTTTGCTTAAGATAAAAATAAAAAACCAAAAACTTGATTATTTGAATTTTTCACATACTTTTTGAGGTTATGTGAAAAAAGTGTAAACACAAAAGTTGTAGGTCTCTTTATTACCTACAACTTTGTCATTTAACTTTTTTCCATAGGACTTGTAGTTTTGCCGGAAATCGAGATAAACCGTTTTTACCCTTAAAACTCACCCCCCTCCCCCCTTCCCGAGCTCAGATCGCCCGTAATTTATTTTTCCTATCATTTTTATTATATTCTCTTCCTTTTACAACAGGTTTCATCCTACTATAAACTTCTTTTACTTTTTACCATTTTCATAGCTATCGGCACTGGTCTATTAATAAATCCGAACTTTTATGTTGTCCTAATAAGTTTTCAACAAAGTTTTTGCTTCGGTACTAGGAGAGCAGCTTTTACGAGAAGTAACGCCTATTAATTAGCACGTATCGATGTTTATTGTAAACTTATCTATATTTATTTACATGTCCCGTCCCGACAGACTTACACCATTATAATAAATTTAGAATTTTGGCAGTCAGCTAGGCGCACCTAAATATAAGTTTAGTAAACTTTAATCACCCTGTACCATATAAGTACCTATTTTTATTTTATTCGACATTATCACAACATTATTATAAAAATATCGCAGCTTAGAGATACATCAAGCAATAGTTCAACTTCAACAAGCACACGCATCTACAATCTGGTTAAGCCCTAGAAATAATAAACTATTGTCAGTTTTGAGTGAAAAATATCGAACAAAAATTTTGTGGAAAGTATTCATAAAATCCAAAAAAAGGGATTAAAAGCTTAACTGGAACCCAATTTGATCTAATCTTGGCATATTAAAATGACTTCAAGCACACACCGAAACAACGCAGATGGACCTATAGTATGTTAAAATAAATGTACATAACATTTAATACTGTAGGTCAACTCCTATATCTTTGGATATTATAATCTTTTTACACGAGGGTGAATCACCTTTACTTATGACTATTGTTCAATGAATAGTGTTGTACTCAAAGCACTATTAGTGTAATTAATTCACCTAGGTGAAATTAGTTCTAGTGAGTTAAGTTAGCGGCATGTTTAAACCAGCGCCATGAAGTAATCAGTTCACGGGGTAGTCCTCAGCATATGAATAACTTTTATTAAATTTGTTGTTAATTCTTTATTGTACACAATAATAATTATAAGTCAAGTAAGTTTATTTTAATATTATATAAAATTAAATTTATTAGATTATTAAAACATTTTAAATTAAGATTTATTGTATACAATAAAGACTGTTATAATAACACGTGGAAATTAAGTTAAATAAAATTGTAAAATTAATTAGGAAACAAAACTGAAACATTTAAATTTTCGTTGAACTATTAATCCGCCCCCGCATTTACACGATAGAATACCAGGCAAGTAGCAATGGTAAAAAGGTTTCTTCTCAATTTTCATTCATTATTGTGTCAGTCTACGCATGCGCCTTATTTCATTTTTTATCTTTTATACAAATATATAATCCTCATGTGGATCAAAATAGAATTAGAATCAGAAAATTAGAATCACAATGACTGATTTTCATCTAAGTTAAGAACTACCACGAGACGAAAAAAATTGTAGGTACACAAAAAAGAGTCCAAAGTATTTTTCCTTTTATCTTCAACGACTTGGGATTTCCTAGCATTTATCATCATCTTAGCCTTTTTTTCCGCGTGGAAATCCTCATGGATAACCCCGCGACCAGCGGGGCAGGTTACGTCGAACTCTTATCGACTAAAACCGCACTCCGTCTAGGGTCTTCTGACACCATGGTGTAAGGTGGCCCAAAGAGCATTTCCCTCGCATCCCGGCTAGAGCCGGGCCATCTCCGGGTCTTAGCCTCGAGGCCACTAACCCGTGTTGTCGTCCTTTGGACATGATTTATTCGACTTTTGTGGGAGGGATTAGGACCTCTCAACCCCGAGAAGAAAGCTTGCACGAGAGCTCCATCCGTCTTGATATTTAAATATTTATAAATCAAAAAGACTAGGACAGGGTTTCCTCAGAATTCGAAGCCGCCTACGCATTTTCAACTATAATACTAGGGAAGTAGCACTGCCCAAAAGGTATTTTATTATCTATCGCCATTTAATTTTGTTGTGAATGAAATACTTAAGCATGCGCAGTAGCCAAATCACAACAATAGTAAGCATGGTCTTCTACTACGCATAGTATGTAGACTGATAGATGAAGCATTTCACCCATTATAATAAACACAACTTTATGTAGGTAGTGATCTTTTTCTTTAGGTAAGGGTTTTTTACTTTAGGCTTAGCTAATAAGTTCACTAGGTGATTAGGTTAAAAGGTAAGATCCTGGCGCAGTTATACCGCCAACGCTTTCGATATAGTCTGGCGCAGGTCGTTTCTTTCCAAACTTTGTTCTGCCTCTGCCCAGTTGATAACTTCCTTCAATCAATTAGCCTTATTAACGTCTACTGCACTGGACATATGCCTCCCAATGTGCGACAAACCTTCCGTTTCTCCGCCTTCTGTATCTTGTATCTATCCCAGTAACCTATTTCTGTTCGTCAGACCATCTGACTGGTCATTTTGTCTTTCAAAGAAACTCCAAGCATATGTCGCTCCATAGCCTGCAGCTGCGCGCCACCGTCAAATGCCACCGTCGTTGATAGCTTCCTTCAGGAGCAATGTATTCAAGTGCTGATTCAGACTTCTTGCATATAAATGTTGACATGCTGCAGGAGTCCGTTTGGTCACCCAAGCTTTTCTTCTACATAATATCAATAATGCTGTCAGTCTGCAGCATTCAATAGAAAATTTGCAAAATGAAATAACATAATATCTATCTATTTATTACTGTTACAATTTTTTTTATTACTTGTATCTATATATTGAAAATGTTTAAATAAACATGGATTATTCTAAATGAACGATTCTGAACACAAAAGCAGTTTTTGGGAATTCTTGGAACTAACGGATATTATGAATTTTTATAATAGAACGCCCCCGCATTTTGAAATATGAACACTAGGCAAGCAGCACCTTACAGAAGGTATTTTCTCACCATTATTCGTTTAATGTTATGAATGAAAAGTTCAAGCATGCGCACCAAATTATAACAAGGAGTACCCGTGACTATCTTATACGTATAGTAGCGAACATAACGTGGATGGTTATCGTTTCATTTCAATGGGTCTACTTATACCGTTCACATTATATGCTCCACGTGCGCAAAAACGTAAAAGATACATATTATTAAGTTTCTGAAGCTTATAGATAGGCACAATTTAAGGAAGCAAACTGCGTCCCTGCTGATGAGTGGTTTGCCTTATGTCCCGACTCATATCTCAAAAAATCGCGCTCCCTTAATTCACCTAGGTAGGTACACCTAAATACACGTTCAGTAAACTTCAATCACCTGGGTGCATTAAATGAGGTTTAGTTATTTTTTATTTTATTCAACAATATATAGAAGCCTTATGACAAAAATATCGCAGGATAGAAATACGTTAAGCTCAACAAGCACACGCCTCGATCTGGCTAAGCCCTGAAAATAATAAACTATCATCAGTTTTTTTTGTGAAATATATCCAACAAAAATTGTGTAGCAAGTTTCCATAAATATCTGCGAATAGGAATCGAAAAAAATAGGTAATAGAAGCCAATTTGATCTAATAATAACTTCAAGCGCACTCCGAAATAGCGCAGTGATGGACCCATTACGCATGTTAAAAGTACATTATATTATTATTGTAGGTCACTTCCTATAGTCTTTTTCACACTGGTGTGACTTAACTTTACTTATGTTTTTTGTTCAATAAATAAACTGTTACTTTGATCACCTGTGCGGTGAAATTATTTCTAGTGATTTAAGTTAGCGGCATGCTTCAACCAGCGGCACCATGAAGTAGGTAATTAGTTCACGGTAGCCCTCAGCGTAGGACTAGCTTTTACTAAGATATTATATTTGCAGTTACTTATTTATTGTAGCAATAAAAAATACAAATTGAAATTAAATTTTATATAGGCATATTAAATTAACTAAAAAATTTGACTTGACTTTGACTTTGACTTTGACACTCGTTTGCTTCAATGGCCATCGGTCCTTCAGCAGATGTGGTCAGCCGTCGCGTCACGTCGCTAACTAATGTGCTAACGGGGTAATCCTCAGCGTGGCACTAACTTTTTTTATAAGAAACATTAAAATTTAGTATGTATTTAATAGAACTGTTATCCGCCCCCGCATTTTCATGTTTGAATACCAGGCAAGTAGCAACGGTAAAAAGGTGTCTTCTTAATTTTCATTCATTGTTGTATTCACAACGTAGACTTGTCGTCTGACAAGTCCACGCATGCGTCTTATTTCGTTTCTTTATCTTTTATACAAATATATAATCCTCATAATGGATCAAAATGGGATTAGAATCAGAAAATTTGAATCACAATGACTAATTTTTATTAAGAACTTACGCGAAATAAAAAAATTTGGTCGAAAAAATCGTCTTTGTCTTTTGTGGAAGGTACTGTCATAGGACCTCTCAACCCTGAGAGGAAAGCCTGCATCAAAACTCGGTCAGTCTTGGTATTCAAATAAATTAAAGTCCGAAGGCTATGTCTGGTTTTTTCAGAATTCGAAGACACCTACGCAATTTTCAACTTGAATACAAGGAAAGTAACACTGCCCAGGAGGTGTTTTGTATTCAATCGCTCTTTAGTTTGGTTGTGAATGAAATATTCAAGCATGCGCGGTAGACAAAATGTAGACGTGGTATTCTACTACGCATAGTGGACTGATTGACGTAGCAAGCCACCCATAAGAGTAAACATAACTTCATGTAGTAGGTAATCTTTTCGTTTTGTTCTTTGAGTTTAGCAAATAAGTTTTACCAGTTAATTGGATTAAAAAGTTAGATTTTAACGAAGGCACAAGTTGCTTCTTTCCAAACTTTGGTTTTTCTCCTTCAAACTTCCTTCAGTCAAATATCTTATATAGTGTAACGGACGTAACGTAAGCCTACGTATTAGCCAGCCATAGCCAAAGCCAAAGCCGCCATGTGACCTTCTTGATCCGCCAGCCAGCCAGTATGTCAGCCAGCCATATATGTTTATGCCTTATGGAAAGAGATGTGTCACATGGAGCCAATGCCAGCCATTAGCCAGCCATTTTTGATATAATATGATTGCAAAATATAAAGCGAATAGTCAGCGTTCTGTTACTTTTATTTACCGCCCGTTTTACTCAGAAGAGGGATGAAGATGAAAAGATGTTATTGCTTTGTAATAAATCCACACCACAAACCACAACAGCAAGATGTTTTTTCGTGGTTCCGAGTTTCGAATCTGAAGAGGATGAGAGAAGTACTTCTTCACCTGCGAGGAAGTTGTTGCAAAGTCTTTTCGTCAAACGGTGGACTAATTATTATTAACCCAGATAGTGTAAATTTTCAGTTTAGTATGCGTCGATGGAATAACCCAAATGTCAGGCGTACCTATTCCAATGACTTGTAGAATGACGTCTCTGTCATTGATAATTTTATAAATATTTATTGTATTTTACTAGAGATTGACGAAATTGCGGCGATTCTTCCGAAAACAGCAGCCATTAATGTAAAGCAAGAAGGAGAAGAATACCTAGAAGTCAATAGAAGCAATGACCTACACTACCCAATATGAGTATGAGTGCTATAAACCTGCTTGGAGCCACAGCCAGTTAGCCACGTATGTTGCGATTTGCTGCCATAGTTATATATTAAACTCTAGCCCAGCCATTGCCACTGTTTCTCGTATAAGTGTTAAAATAGAGAATATTAGAATGGGCCGTTGAATGACATTCAATTTAAACTTATAGGGTCGTTTCACCAGTTCGCCGTCGCCACTTCCTAATTTATACTCAGATTCAATATGTAATGGTTAAGTACAGGGTAATGATAGTTTTCGCATTAGGAGTAACGAGGACTTGCGTGGAAATACGTGCTTTGGTGAGATTCACATGAAGGTCTTATAGATGTGGGTACCTGTGGTTTTTATGTCTGACAGCGGCAATAGTTCGGTTCGAGCAGTTAGAGACCGAAGATTTGATTGGTTTACTGGAGAGGTAACCTGTGTTATTTTCCCATTGCGGGAGCAATTGTTGCAGGATGGCCGACTGTAACGGACGTAACGTAAGCCTACGTATTAGCCAGCCATAGCCAAAGCCAAAGCCGCCATGTGACCTTCTTGATCCGCCAGCCAGCCAGTATGTCAGCCAGCCATATATGTTTATGCCTTATGGAAAGAGATGTGTCACATGGAGCCAATGCCAGCCATTAGCCAGCCATTTTTGATATAATATGATTGCAAAATATAAAGCGAATAGTCAGCGTTCTGTTACTTTTATTTACCGCCCGTTTTAATAGGTACATAAAAAAGTCGTGTTAGTTACATTATTTATAACTCAAGAACCACTGAACCGATTGGTCTGAAAATTGATGGGGAGGTAGCTTCGAACTAGAAGACGGACATAGGATACTTTTTATCCTGCCACGGGGACGAAGTATGCCACGGGCGAAGCTGCGGAGTACAGTTAGTATTTATATAATATCGACGTCCACTGCTGGACACAGGGCTCTCCCAAAGCACGATATACCTCTCATTTCTTCACCTTCTGTATCCAGTCTATCCCAATAACCCTTTTCAGGTCTTCAGTCCATCTGGCTGGGAGAGTCCCACCTTCCGTTTGCCGACTCACGGTTTCCACTCGTACTCGTTTGCTTCAAGCACCATCGATCCTTCGACAGATGTGGCCATTACCACTTCAGCTTGCTTATTCTGCTAACTACATCGGTATCTTTAGTTTTTTGTCCAAATAAACGAATGAGGTTATATTCGTTTATTTGACTTTTATGGGAGGGACTACCATAGAACCTTTCAACCCCGAAAAGAAAGCCTGCACTAGAGCTCCATCCACATTGATATTATAAGAAACCTTGGGCAAGATTTTCTTAGAATTCCAAGCCGCCTACTCATTTTTCAACTCTAACACCAGGGAAGCAGCACTGCCCAAGGGGTATTTTATTTTGTATCGCTGCTTAATTTGGTTATGAATGAAATAGTCAAGCATGCGCTAGCCTCATGTTTATAGTACTGTACACGTATAGTAGCAAACGTAACGTGGACGGTTTTCATTTCATATCAATGGGTAATATTTCTAATGCTTTTTTAAAGGCACATTTAAGGAAGCAAATAAGCAAACTGCTGGCACATTTAAGGAAGCAAATAAGCAAACTGCTCCCCTGCTAGTGAGTGACTAATCACTCACTAGCAGGGGAGCAGTTTGCTTATTTGCTTCCTCAAATGTGCCTTTCATTTTCATTTTCTTTTGTTTTTTTTTTCATATTCTCAGTTTCTTTCATTTCATAAAGCTAAGCTTTATGAACACTTGCGATTTATGACTCAGAGACAGTTATTTGAAAAAATATTCGAAATTAATTTAATATAAATAAATAAAAAATAAGTTTTATTTCATTAATCATTATGAATCAACAAAAATGTTGACATGATATTTTCATGTGCGATTGACGCATAATGCCTCTTAATTAAGGTGTGGTACTATCACTGGTGCGTTTATTGTGCAGAAGTTAGCTTACCACATGACCAAAATATTGCAGGTTAGAAATATATTAAGCAATTGTTCGATAAGTATACGCATCTAAAATCTGCCTAAGCCCTGAAAATAATACACTATTTTATAGATTTTACTGAAAAATAACGAGAAAAAATTGAGAGTTTCATTAAAATCTAAGAGACTGTATTCAACTTTTAAAACAAGACAATTCGCTCTATTCGCCTCATTTTAAAAAGAATTCAAGTGTACACCAAAAACAACTCAGATCTGCACTTACTTCTTTAAAATACAAGTATAAAATTTAAATACATTATATTAAATTTGAATAGAACTGTTATCCGCCCCCGCATTTTCATGGTTGAATACCAGGCAAGTAGCAATAGTAAAAAGGTGTCTTCTCAATTTTGATTCATTGTTGTGAATGACAAGTCCACGCATGCGTCTTTATTCATTTCTTTATCTTTTATACACATATAATAATCCTCAATGTGGATCAAAATAGGATTAGAATCAGACAATTTGAATTTGATTTTCATCAAGAACTTACGAATGACCAAAAAATTGTAGGTAAATCGAAATTCTTTTGATGAAATGAGCCAAAGATTAGGTCTTCAATGATTTAGGATTTTCTAATAGGTATTCATCATGATCTTAACCTGGAGGCAACTAAACCTATTGTCCTTTTTTGGACTTAGTTTATTCGACTTGTGGGATGGACTGCCATAGGACCCCTCAACCCTGAGTAATTGAGAATCTCCGTTGGTTTTGGTAGTTAAAGAATTTTATTTAATAAAATTAGATTTAAATAAAGTAAGGCTGGGTTTGGATTTTCTCAGAATTCGTAGCCGCCTACGCAATTTTCAACTTGAATACAAGGGCAGTAGCACTGCCCAAGAGGTATTTTATATTCTATCGGTCTTTCATTTTTTTGTGAATGAAATATTCAAGCATGCGCAGTGAACACATCATAGTAGACGTGGTAATTCACAGTAGACAGATAGACGAAGCGTTCCACCCATTATAATTAACACAATTTTATGTAGTTTCTGTTCTGTTCTTTAGGTTTAGTAAATAAGGTTTACTAGGAAAGTAAGATTCATGCACAGTTACATCACCAAAGCTTACGTTAAAGTAATGCACAAGGCGCTTCTTTCCATACTTTGGTATGCCTCCTCGATTGTGCAGCTGGGTAACTTCCTTCAACCAATCAATCACTTAGCCTATCGAAGTCCACTTCTGGACATAGGGCTCTGCCAATGCACGGCATAACTCCCATTTCTTTACCTTCTGCATTTAGTCTATCCCAGCAACCTTTTCAGGTCGTCAGTCCACCTGGCTAAATGACAAGGCTAGGGCAGGATTTTCTTAAATTTTGAAACCGCCTACGCATTTTTCAACTCTAATACCAGGGAAGTAGCACTGCCCAAGGGTATATTTTATTTTCTATCGCTTTTTAATTTTGTTATGAATGAAATATTCGGGTATGCGCACTAGCATTCTTATAACAAGAGTATCCGTGGCTATCAACTACGTATAGTAGCGAACGTAACGTGGATGATTATCATTTCATATCAATGGATCTACTTAATTATTGTTCACTTTTTTTACTTACTTTTTTATTACTTATTTTTCACATTATTTATTATTTATTATGACTGTGCTCCACTTGCGAAAAAACGTGAAATATGAATGCATAATGTTTCGAATGTATATAGAGCCAAATTTTAGGAAGCAAACAAGCAAACTGCATTCTCCCTGTGAGTGGTTTGCCTTAGAAAACTTGCGAGTCACGATTCAGAACTAGTTATTTAAAAAAAACACGCCCCTAATTTATCTAGGTGCATATAAAAAAATTAAGCGTACGTTAAATAAATTTTAATCATCGGGGTGCATTGGATTAAGCTTTAGGTACCTATTCTTTATTTTATTCACCTTCATGAAGAAACTTTATATTTTTTGACTTTTCATATTATAAATACATATTATAAATCTTAATATATATAAATCTCGTGTCACAATGTTTGTCCTCAATGGACTCCTAAACCACTTAACCGATTGTAATAAAATTCGCACACCATGTGCAGTTCGATCCAACTTGAGAGATAGGATAGTTTTTGAAACGGATTTCGACATCCACGCGGGTGGAGCCGCGGGCAACAGCTAGTATAATATGAATATGCAAATGCAATATTGGCGTGGTACTAATTCACAGTGGTACGGGTGTTCGATGTTAATAATAGCGTGTTTAATACACTGAGGTGAACTTAGTTCTAGTGAATTAAGTTAGCGGCATGTTTAAACCAGCGTCATAAATTAATTAGTTCATGGAATAGTCCTTTTTCTTTCCTTTTTTTATCGTGCGGCAATCCTCACGGCTACCACCCCTATCAGCCAGCCACCATGAAGTACCTACTTAGTCCTTAGCGTGTGATTAACTTTTTACTAAGATATTATTAAGTTTGTTGTTAATTCTTTATTGTAGACAATAAGAAGAAGAATTATAAAAACACTTGAAAAAAGTCAGTTGTAAAATTAAATTAATTAAAAACAAACCTGCTCGTATTTTCATGGAGTTTTAATCCGCCCCCGCATTCTTATGGTTGAATACCAGGCAAGTAGCAATGCGAAAAAGTTCTTTTCTCAATTTTCATTCATTGTAGTGAATGAGTAGTCCACGCATGCGCCTTAGCATTCCTTTATCTTTTTATACAAATACATAATTCTTATATGGATCAAAATAGAATTAGAATCAGAAAATCACAATAATGCCATTGAAATGTCTACGCCGTAGACGCCTACGCGTTATGTCTATACAACACAGGAGAAACTGGGAGAAACACTCCAAAGTAGGTCAAGTACCTATGTTCACGTAGACACAACGCATAGGTGGCTACGTGAACACACTCGTACTAATACTCGTACATTGGAGTGTTCCACCTTTTTTACATTTTATTATAGAAGGTAATACGAAGATTCGAATGAAAAATATAAAACAAATAATATTCTATAGATTACGTCTGGAGTAAACGAATTCTTTTGAAATCGTGAAACGGCAAACGAAAAATAGGACGTCCTCACGTTAGATTAAGTTAGATGGAAGTGGAGTACTTACTACCCGGTTAAACCCTAAGGAAGAAAATTCCCTAGGAACCCAACAGGCACCATAATGCAGGGGGCCTTAGCCCCCCTTCTTTGAAAAAGTCACGCGCGGCGCTTCGCATCCGCATTCACATCACGCCATGAGATAACCCTTATTTCGATTTATGTACCTGAATGACTTCAAATATGCCTTCATTTACCGAGACTAAAATGGTATCCTTAAAATGTCATGTTAATATGGTCAAAAAGGAGCCCAACCAATATCCATTATAGTCCTAGTCAACTTCACCAGCAAGCACTTGATAAACAACGGACGAAGAGTTTAGCTGGAAGTTGGCCTTGATAAAATTGACATATCAATCAAAATGAAATAGTCCTCGAACTCTAGAGTGCAAAGTTTGGACGCAATTAGAAAATCGCTAAGAGCACAAAATATTAATTTAAGAAACAGCTCTTGAATTTGCCATTTCAGTCTATCGTTGATGTCTTTATAAAGAAACAATTAAATTCGAGTACCAGGGCACTATAAGGAAAGAGTAGTTGATCATAAATTCAGCGAATGATACACGTCCCCCACGGGGTGGTTCAACGTAACGATCTGTGTAGGAGGCCATGAGGGCCCACCTTAATTTGTACAGTCAATAATAGAATTTTGAAATTATATTAGTAAGGTAAGCAAAAATTTATATTTATTTTTATTATGTCACTTTGCGTAGTAGAATACCACGAGTACCTTGCCATAATTACTTAGTAGTTGGAACTGATTGAACGGAAGTGGAGGATCGGGTGTTGTCCATTAGGAATTGCCTATGGTCATTACTGGACGACCCAGCGATGCATTTATTGATAGGTACATAAAGTAAATTAGATGTGCACTTGTGTTGTCATTTGGTTAACAGATAGTCACTATAGCGGAGTCAATTTAATAGGCCACATTTGACAATTCATCAAAATTCAACATCGCAACCTTATAACGGCGCGCCGCGGTGGGCATCAAATTATCATTTTTCGTTTTGTTAGAACTGCACAATTGCTTAACTTTTTTCAATTACTATTACATATTTATTGTAATAATGACAGATACAGTAATTTTACGTTTTGCTTTCACCCAAAACCATTCTAAACATAATAAACAATTTCTGATATAAAGAACTGAACGTCATTACCTTGTCATTACAATGTTGTGTCAGTTAATCCTTTTTCTTTTTAAACACTAGGCATGTTACTCTAAAAATCGAAAGCTGATAATTAGAATCGAATGCAATGATTACTTGTGAAGAAATACCATCATAAAATTAATAACCACGTTGTGACAAAAAATTTACTGATTGCATTTTTTGCATAAGTATCGATCACCAATCATCCCCCAATAGTTATTTTGTAAATATATTCAATGAACAGAATTGACCTCTCTACAGTTTTATTATAAGTTTAGATCATGTAGGTACTTGTCTTATTTTGCTCCTTAAATTTACGAAAGAAAAAATAATAATGAGACAGGGATTCACCTGAGGATTTTAAAAATTCACATTATCTTTCAAGTCCGTATCGATTCATTCGTTTTAATCGACCTTTTTTAACAGGTCACCTCATTATGAATATAAAATGACAAACGTCAAATGTTACCTATTAAATTTACTCTACTATAGTTCTATGTGCCCGTGTGACCTCAGTCTGCATTTAACAGTTCCAGAATGGTATACTTATGGATCAGGTTAACATGATGTAAGACGAGAAATCTTATAACGGATCATACTTTCAAAACTTTAACTGATTGATTTGCATAAATAACTTGAAAAAGGATCCTGCATGTTTTATCTGGCAGGAGGAGTCATACAAAGCGTCCCACTAGAATAATTCCAGTGTGGCTTCAACGTAAAAAAAACGGATCACCCTTGAGGCCCAAACCATCTTTATTTGCAAGTTGGTACACTTGATAAACAACGGACGATGCTCTGGTGCAGGCTTTATTCTAAATATTTAGAAGTCAGAATGATGGTACCTATATAAGTTAACAATATCCAAAAAATCCACTTACTTACTTGTCCGAAATTTCATAACAAAAACGTGCCCGAGTGCGGCGGAACATTGTGGTTCACACGTTAAGGGCACACTTTACAGGACTTGACGTTGAGAGGAACAATGATATTGAAGTAAGGTGGTTTGCAGTTTCTCTCGAAGGACATTTCATCTTACGTAAATGTTTTGAAAGTATTTCCATTCTGTATACATGTAGTAGAAGAAAAAATACCCAGATGTCAGCAACAGACTCGCCTTTTATTACGTATACCCACTGACCTGAAATAATAATCGCTAGACTGGCTATGCCATATAAAATGACAGATATTTTTTGTGCCGATTTGAAGCGCCGCGTTTGACAGACGAGTGTACTGAGAACTAATTAGTTTGCAAATGGCCGTTGTTTGTTTACCTATCTGCCTATCTGAAATGGAGTCTGTGTGAAATTCGAAGTTTTTTTAAGTAATTATTGTGTTTGTGCTACAAATTGAAGTGTTTTAATATATAAAGTTGGTTTATGTTGGATAATTAGGTAGGTATTCGTCATGAGATCGTGTGTGTATTGTAAAAACCAGATAAGAGAAGGGCAGTGGTGTTTCTTGTCACAAGTAAATAAATATAAGAATTTAACACTTGAACTATTATTATAAAAACGTAATTTAGGTTATTTTTACTATGATAAGCGAATACCCTTCGAGTTTAGGGGATTTTAATAATATTTTCATAACCAATAATGTTTAATAGGGATGTCAAAATGTATATCGATAATTTTCTATCCAATGCCTAAATTCGTAGGTATACTTTTAAAAACAAAAGGCTTGGTATATATTATGTACTATAAATAATTTTATAAACAGTATTAAAATGGTATTTATCATTAATAAACACTTCAAATTGAAGTAGGTAGTCGAAACAGTGACATTTGAAAAAGTTTCATCGATACCAAGACAGTTGTTGTCCATCATTATTATTAGTTCCAAGTACACTCACGGCTGCTGTCAGCGCCAAAATGGCGATTTTCACTTAGGCACACTTTATTGGGACTGATCGCCAGTCCAGAGTACTTATTCAGGTCAGTGCGTATACCAATTATTAATAATACACCTAATAAGGAATTCTAATCAGATCGCAAAGTTCAATGTCAACAACAAATGAGACTAAATTGGAATCGCTATTTCGAATACTTCCTAGAGCACGCACTTGTACTAGGATATCATAACTATAACAGAGATTAAATATTCAAATCTCATTCATACTACAGGAATTCGTGGAGAGTGCGTACCTACACAAAATGTATTGGTGTCTGAACAAAGTCACAACCCCCTTTTCCCTAAGAGGCGTGACCAACGGTAAAATGACGTGGGATCAATATTCTATCCTTGAATTACCAGCAGACCAGTACATAGTGGAGATTTTTTTTTTTTTTTATGTCGGTCACGTCAACATGACTTCACCTCGCCTGATGGTAAGCTGAGGCAAAGTCTCTAGAATGGGAGATACATGAAAGTAGATATTTTACTCTAGCTCGTTAAATATGGCTAGCTATTTTTTTAGAGGCAACCGTAATTCATTAAAAGTGACATTTTCACATAATAATATTCAGGTCAAGTTGACTCATACAAGTTATTCAATTAAGAGGAAGTTCATAAAAAAAAATCTATGAGTTTAGTTTTAGTTTTAGTTACTACGTTCGAGTTAAACAGTATAATTTTAAAAATAGAACTTATTAAAAATATGGTATTTTACATAGAAAGTTGTCACGTACCTGAAGTAGAGTAACTTCCACGACTCTTCCGAAATACGAAATGATAATAAATACTATAAAACGTTGATGAATATAGCACTACGTATAATTTATATCTCGCATAAGTTCTTATCGACCAACACGTAGCACATTCTCGTGCTACGCAGTACGTAGCATATAGGCAAACACTACGATACTCTGCCGTAGTACATAAGCGCGCTAACGGAGCAACGTAGCATGTATGCGTGCAGTAAAACTGCTACATCTTGTTTTTTTTTTCAGTTTTACCCTAGTTACATAGTAAACAAGCAATGGTCAGTAAAACTTAGAGACATTTCGAGTCAATTTCAATTTCTTTATTTTTCAAAATAGTGTAACGTAATTACATCTTTTTGACGTCAAAAACTACTTAATACTAAGTTTACCACCGCTTCCTAGGCGCTAGTGGAGAAGAAACGGCGCAACAAACTCCACTGCTGCATTTTAAGACGTCAGGTTATACATAGATATCTTAAGACTAAATATGGACGAATGTACATTTTGTCTCGTGTAAATATATAAAAAATAAAGGTATATAAAAAAATATATAATAAATTTTAACCGAAGTTAAACAATAAAATAATTGAAAATGTCAAAAATATACTAATGTCAAAATACTTACTAGAGTTACTTACTAGAGTACTTATACCATCTTATTTACTTACTTTCTTCATTAACTAACGTTATAAATGTTTACTTTCAGATACTACAAAGACAGCATACAAGCAGACGGTCTTTCTATTAACATTGACAAAGCCAGAGGTGTCATTCCGGATCATCTTTAATGATATCAAGCAAATTCCAGGTAATTAAGCTCGGGCTTCCTAATTAACGAACTGCAGCACACTCATACTTAAAAATGATATTGAGTAATAACGTGCTATTTCACCAAATCATAACGACTTATAATTCTTCATCAAGATCTATGTTTCTAATTATCTTAAGATTTTGGAAGTGCGATGTGATAAAGCATTCAAAGTCAAAGTCAAAGTCAAAAAGTCAAAGTCAAAGTTAGTCTTCATTTGAGTACGGCTTATCATAAGGTGGTCTCTCAAATTAACGTATATACATTGAATGCGATTGACTCTGACTGACGGACCAGACCACCTGGTGAACCTGCAGGTGACTTCCTTATGGCTATTTTTAGTTACCGAACTTTGGATAAATATCACGAATTATAAATTATAAATACGTGATATTAAATTTACTTCTAGACATATTCTTTGAAAAAGTATTTAAATTCCAACGCATGGAGCACTTATCCCATAATTACAATGAGAAAAATCAATCGACACGCCACGCAAACGAATACATTTGCCGCATAGAGAACGCCTAAAAATTATATTATCAAAGTTCACTGTTCCTATTGTATGGTGTTCATTTCCTGAAAATGTAAAATGCACTTGATATTCCATTAATTACTTCATGGAGATTATTTTGGTTGAGCTAGCATTTTCTGAAAGTGACAAGGATAATAGAAGGTCCATCTTTTTCCGTTACCCTCGCCACTCTGGCGAGTTTAAGAGACTATCTATATAATTGAAGACAAATATGCGCGTACGTGAGCCCTCTCAATGAGATAGAGTGAAACCCTTCGGAGCATAATGTACAAAACGCAAAATGAGCACAATCGGCACAATGTACAATTCGCAAGATGTACACAAGCACAATGGCCAAAACGCAAAAGGGGCTCGTCTCTCAAAATGTACAATTCGCAAAATGTACAAAACGCAGAATGAACAAAACGCAAAATGGACAAGACTCTCAAAATGAACAAATCGCTAAATGTACGCGCTAGAGCACAAGACTCGTGCATTTCCCATGCCGATGAGCATGAACAACATATTAACAAGTATCGATTGTAACGGTATTCCGTTCAAATAGGCCCCTTGATCCACTGAACTACTGAACTAGTAAAACAACCATGGAAAGTGTGGCTCCCATCGCATCGTACCTTGGGTTTACCTCGTACAACATACACCAATCAAGGTATTGCATTCACACACTCTCAAAATGTGATGTCCGCGAAAGAGTTATCAAGTTTGAATCTTCGTGTTTATAATATCCTAGTACCTACAACAGATCGTGAAATGGAAGCTAGCTATAGATTTGCACATCAAAAGTTTTACCTTTCGTATGTTTCCAATTCAACCTCACCTCTATGAAATTCAAAATTACCTAAATATTGTCCTTGAGGGGTTTATTTTTTAACCACTCAAGTGGCAGGTTAAGGCCACGTTCACACGGCGATTATTTTCCCGTATACCGTATACGAGATTTTATCGAATAGAGTAGTGACAACAGAATATACAATAATATGAAAACTTAAAAATTGTTTACACGGCGTTCATACGGGAAAATCCCGTGTTCGAGAAATATATACGGTAAAAGTATACGGTAAAACCGTATACGTGAAAAAATCGAATCGAATGGTCGCCGTGTGAACGTGGCCTAAAAGTATATGGTAAAACCGTATAGGTACGTGAAAAAATCGAATCGGATGGTCACCGTGTGAACGTGGCCTAAATCAGCGCCAAACTGAATCGTTAACCGTGCCTTATAGACGTGTAAAAATTAAGAAGGTTACAGAATTTATCCTGTTATCCTTCTAATCTTTTCATCATTTTGAAAATTGATAGAATTTAGACCTAGAGGAAAGGCACCGAAGAGCGAGGAGGCATAGAGATTTCCATTAAACCTTTAATTAATCTGGACTCTGCATAATACGCATTCTTATTTGATGATAATAAAATTAAATTTGCAGAAAAAAAAGATTTTCAACCATGGTTATTTCCACAGCGTTGAATACCAGGAGAGCATAGCTTAGCAGAAGTAGTTAGATTTACCATTTAGAGGATGGATGTCCAAACACAATCTGCCATCCTGCCAAGCCACGCCTCGTGGAAGGGGGAGACTTTTAAAATGTCTAGTTTCTATGCGTAAATGTTAAGTTTTATATATGAAATAATAATAAGTCTGCGATTATTCATGTAAAACGACTGTCAAAGCGCGTGAAGTATGTAAGGATAATGACAGATGGTGGACTGTTGTCTCTGCTTACCCCGGAGGTAAAAAGGCGTGAGCATTGTATGTATGTATTAAAATCTGTGAATATTCAGTTTTAATTACCTTTTACTACAACATTTTGGCGTAATATGACGTAATGTTCGCGCTCTACGCTCTCATACATTCTTAGGACCAACAGATGGCGTTATAGCGTCGTACGCCGCATACAAAGTTAGCATGCGCTAGCCGTCGCATCAGTACTAAGGTCGCATAAACCTAAAGAGCTTAAAAAAGTTTACAACAGAGGGTCAAAATGACTAGTTGTTACTGCTCCTCGGCATTTTCAACCTTATTGCCTACATTTTAAGGCTTTGATTGAAATGTACATGATATTAAATAACTTTAACAAATGCAAAAATGTATACAAGTACTTATTTGCCTTTAGCTTACCATCAGGCGAGGTAAAGTTATTTTGACGTGTCCTATATTATATAAAAAAAACGTAAATACATAATTCCTTATCTGAGAAATCAAAACAAAATAAAGCAGTCCATATCATTTCAAAAGTCAGTTGCCAGGCCAATGAGACTCCACTTCAAAGCATCAATCTAGAAGATAACAAATATTATATGTATTTGGAAATCTTTTATTTCTTAGAGCTTGTACCCAAATAGCATAACATGACAAATTAATATGATTCTATGAATCTCCACTAATACTCTGGTCTGCTAGTACGTCATATTTAAAATAACTTACTGCGCCGTTGTACACCACTTGGTTACGCCTTTGTGGTGGAGTTTTACCTGATACATACTGTTCAATTTATAGCACTCACACAACCTTTAGAAACATCTGAATGAGGCTGTGACATTGAGTCTCTATCGGATTTATGATATTCTAGTACAAGTGTTGGCACCAGATACCATTTCACCGCTAAATACCGCTAAGCCAGGAGACAAAAGACCGAGCGGTAAATCACCGCATTTTTAACATACTTAGGTGTATCTTCTTCATAGCCATTGTGGTTGTTGTTCTTCATTTGAAAAAAAAAAGATACGTAACATTATGGTAATATGCGACTTGAAGACTTAAATTCAACTGCATATGTTGCATTGTCATTCATAAGGACGCCATGTGGATTTTAAAGGGTAGTTTCTAAAAATTACCTTTGAGTGTTTCTCCAAGTTTTCAACAGTTTTTTCTTCTTGCAACAGTCTTCTTTTCTCTTCGTGTTAATTACTTGTAAATTATTTAAAATGTACCAGAGACCTACCTAATAAACCGATTGAACTCCATTGAGACTAATTCAATTCATGTCTCAAAAATACCAACGCATTTTTTAAGTGAAACACTGTGTTGTACGACCTCGTGTTTTATTTGTGTTTTATTTTAATCATCAAAGGCCGTTTTTGGTATTTGTAACCATTTTACACTGACGGTTGAAGTTCTACATGTTGTAGTTGTTGTGGTCTTTAAATTAAACCTAAGTATTATAAATTTAATTCATAACTTGTCGCGTAACCTAAGCAAAAGTAATGAATATTGCATTTTCAAATGGTTTCATATTTGTAAAGATTTGTAATATCTACAATTTTGTAAGTATATCTATTGTTGCTATCGTAGAGCAATCGCTAGTATAAAAAAGATAAAGTAAAAAAGGTGGCAAGGGCTACTTACTTAGCAGCATAATTACTTATAATTTATCTGGGGTCTCAGGTATAAGAATTCGGTAATAGTTGCAAATTTTCAGATTTTGAATACACAAAACTGCAATTATAGCAACCGGTCTAATAAAAAAAAATTACTTAAGAAAATGAAGTATTAAAGTAATACAACAATAAATAAAGGTAATTTATCATCTGAAAGATATGTTCACATCCGCAGCCCGGTATCCACGAACTAAAAACACCCGCAACAGTACCAAGAAAGCAGAACATACGAAGATATTTGTCACTTAGTTTAGGATGTTCTGCAGTCACCAAAAATACGTAACGAACTAGCTACCAAGAGATCTCGTTCCTAGTACTAGGAAAACATGAATTCGTATAGCTTTGATCGAAACATTTTCAACAATCAAGTTGCGTAACTTACTGACTACCATCTCACGGCATTTTCAACCATATTTTACGTTTACGTGAACTTATAATCCTTATTGATTGAGTTTTGGTTACCACATTTTAGTAAAATAAACGACAGCGTTGAAATACGAAGTGTTAAGTTTTATTACAAAATTCTTCTGATTTCTGACATATAAAGCTAATGATTATTATTGCAAAAGAAGTGCTGGGAAATGCTGTTTATGCAGCAAGTAAAGTTAAGTAAAATTTCTTAAGTTTTAAGTCATAATATTGCATTTAAACGAACTGAAAGCTACGCGCGCCGTTGTTGATACACGTATTTGGTAATGTGTGCGTGGGATACGTCACACGTGTGAAAGAGAAGTGGCCATAATAACCATCGATGGTGTCGCACAAATTCTATAAGCCATGACCGCTTCCCATCAGGTGGGTCGTGTTCTTATCACCTAAATCTTATTAAAAAAGTGAAACAGTGATGAATTAATAAGGTTGTTTATCATTATTGATGTAGCATCGGTTTGTGTTAATAACATGATGCCCTTATTAAATACACGTTTCGGCGTAGCTCGTTCACGCGCTGAAGAATGCCGTAGCACATACACGTGATGTGCCGAAGCTCATACGTGAGCTACGAAATGCCGTAGTGCATACGTGTGCTACGAAATGCCGTAGTGCATATGTGTGCTACAGAGTACCGTAGCACATACACGAGCTAGGTGTACGGAACACATTGGTGTGCAATGGGGGGCCGAATTTACGAATGGAGTACTGGTTAAACACCTTAATCAAGGCATGCTCATTATGCAAGACGCTTGGCATATCGTGGTCTTTTAAGGCCATCCAACCATCCAAGCATCAATACCAGCTTTTAGGGAACTAACCCATTAACTCTGAAAGGAAACGCGCCATAGCTTCGTCGCCAATCAGTAGGTATTCCATTTCACAGCGGAAGGTATTGTGGGAATTTCACGTTAGGAAATCCAGTGCAGGCCCTAATATGCCACCGGGATTCGTACTTGGATAAAGATGGATGATATAATGAGATTTTGCCATCCCAGATATCCCACGAGTCACTTGATCTTCGCATCTTATACCAGGCAATCAAAGGTGGTTTCAAGCCGGGGTGCGAGGGAAATGCTCTTTGGGCCACCTTACACCCTGGCGTCAGAAGACCCTAGACGGCGTGCGGTTTTAGTTGGTAAGAGTCCGACATAACCTGCCCCGCTAGCCGCGGGGTGGGTATCCATGAGGATTTCCGCACGAAAAAAAAAAAAAAGGCAATCAAAGGTGGTAGAGAGGTTAATATTTTACTTACTACGATTTCACTACAGGGTACATGTATTCCTTTCGAATCTAGTACATTTTCACTCTATCACGTATGAAAAGTGACCGAGCGGGTTAACGCATATGCATAAGTCTTTAATAGTAGAAATCTCCTAAAACTCGCCAGAGTGCCAGGGAGAATGCAACGAGATGGACCTACACGGCGTGCAGTATAAACGCCATTTGTTAGTCACATGAGGAAGCTCTGGACAGATTACACTGAAATGTACTTAATGGGAATTAACTAAGCATTACATAGATATAGAGCAAGAGCCCGTGAACCCCAGACCTTCGTTATTTTATAAAAGCTGAAAGTTTGTCAGCGCATGCTCCCAACACAGGTAAGAATGATGGCCCATTATGAAGTTCGGGTCACGGTGGCTTTGGCAGATACACGGTACTAAAGGGTAGCTGTAGGAGCGAGCGCAAGGCAGTGGGTGCGAGCAAGACGGCAAGTCAGGTCTATTGCGATCCTTCACTGCCCATGTATTGGAATTATACAATTGGCCTTATAATTCCAATTATATAATGCCAATACATGCGCAGTGAGGGATCGCAATAGACGTAAAATTGGAATTAAAATTCCAATTTTCTAATTCCAAAATATGCACAGTGAGGGGTCGCAATAGACTTGACTCGCCATCTCACTCGCACTCATTGCCTTGCGCTCGCTACCTTTTAGTACCGTTTATCTGCCAAAACCACCATGACCCGAACTTCATAATGGGCCATCGTTCTTACCTGTGTCGGGAGCATGCGCTGACAAACTTTCAGCTTTTATAAAATAATGAAGGTCTGGGGTTCACGGGCTCTTAGTCCAATATGTTTAGCTAAAGACCAACTTCGATGTAAGCAACACTTCTCACGAAGTATTAATTTTATAATGATCAACAGGCAATTTAAATAGTTAGTGTATGTCAGGTTATTAGTGTTATATAATTATTTTTAGCAGACAATCATCGTCATTCGTTTTCATTGGACATGTTGTACTTTTTAGTAGTAACGAACGATAAAAATTCTACAGTAATAAAATCTTACGATGTGATATTTACAAGCGGCACCGATTTGTTCGTTTATTGAAAACATACGAGAACATAATTGCAAGTTGGAATGCACCTATACTAGGATAGCATAAACATGAACAACGTTTCCTGCAACATTCACAGACTACCTGTATGCAACAATAGTTATACTCAATCCACTCCTTTATTTTGCGTTTGACATTTCAATTTTCTGTCAAATAGTTATGTCCAAATGCGTAACCTGACCGATTTCAAACAATAATCGACTTAGTCTCTGAAGAAGTTGCAATCGATTTCAAACTTCAATTTATTTTATTTCTGCTCGATATTCAAATTTTTATACTTCTTTTGCGTGCCAGACGTATAATTGAATAAAACAATTCGCAATGAAATCTGTTAAAAATATTTTATTTTTATAATAATGATAATATTAAATAATGGCTATTATTAGATCTTCCTACAAAATTTTATGTTTTGTAATAAACATTCTTTTTTCGTGTACAATGTCAAAGTCAAAATCAAAGTCAAAAATCATTTAAATTCTGTACTAGCTGTTGCCCGCGGCTCCACCCGCGTGGACGTCGATTTGCGCGTTTTTTTACTATATCGCATGTTCTAATGAGCCGATTGTGATCAAATATGCGTAAGATTTTGAGTCTAACCAAGACCTTTCTAATAAAAAAAACCGCATCAAACCCCGTTCAGTACTTTTTACGTCCATCCTCCTCCTCCTGAATGTATCAATTATTCGGCGACACTTATAGGCTGTTCATACCGATCATCTGTCATGGGTTTACGCCAATAAGATAAGCCTATCGAGTTTAGGCTCCATTGTTTTGTCATGGTAAAAAAAATTTGCGGAATTACTGGGTCACCCGCCGTATAATAGCCCTGACCTCACACCTTGCGATTTTTATTTATTTCCGAAAAAGGAAGAAAATACCGAGATAAACGTTTTATGGATGCCGAAGAAGCTGTGGCTGCGTTTCAATAGGTCGTCGAAGACGAGTACATGAATCCATAATACACTAAAAAAACAAAGCTTTGTTACAACAACTTTTGTGTTGACGTAAATGTAAGTAAGTTTGAACGATTATTTTAGATTCGTAATTTGCAGCGATTTCATTCGATCCCAACACTAGACATGGTAGAGTGTAGCCGTTTTCATTGAGTGAGCAAATAATCGTAAATTTTAAATCAACCGAAACAATTAAAGCATTTTAATTTTGGTAATGAGTTATAAATAGGGTAGATACATATGATACGCCAGTTTATATAATTTCTTGGTCACGCATTTCCAAGTTTACTTATAGGATTAATGCAACAGTTACATTCTAAAACTGCTGTCAAACGCAAAAATAAGGAGTGGAATGACTATAGTGCATCAGTCGCCTCACCCCCAAGGGGCGGGACCTAATAGTGCGAGCGTAGTCTGATAAATCTATCCCTCACTTACTATCAGTAGATCAATGCAGTAGAGAGAGATGCATTTGCATTAAAACACACGTCACTTTGAGGTGGAATGCGTTTAAAGTTTTATAACAGTTATGCAAACTGTCAATGAGGCCGTATCTAACTTGCCTATACAAATGCAAATTTTTAAACCGCGTTCAAATTTTAGTCAGAACGTTCAGCTATTTGGGCGCGGACAAACATCCAAGCATTTATACTTGTACATCTTCACAAACTTTCACATTCATAATATCACTCATTCATAATATCTGTGCCTACGACGTCTTCTGCGTGGATTGAGAACCTTAGGTAATACCATGTGCAATGTGCACTATAGCCGTTAAAATCTTAACTCATATTTATCAATAAACAAATAAGTTTTAATGCTATGAAGCAAACAGTACCTATTACTGAATTTGAAATGTCAATAATGTTGTGCCATAGCTTTTGAACATAATCTAGATCTACTTGAGTTATAAATATTTTGTAAGAAGACATATTAATCCCAAAAAAGTATGACTCGTGAGTTGTTTGAACCAACGACCCTTGAGTTATTAGCACAATGTTCTAACCACTAAGCTAACGAGCCCTTGAAAAATATTAATTTTTTTTATCCTATGTCTGCTTCATTCGGACACTGGACTGCCAACAGAGGGCGGGGCGGGGGTAGAGGGGAAATGTTGAAAAAGAGTCGTCAATGATTATTATGTTTATGGACACAAAAGTTTTCTTCGGTAAAACTATATGCTTGTCTATTCTTTTTTATCCACCTTTCAATTTTTATATCCACTCAGTGTGTGAGGCAGTTGCATCAAAACGTGATTGGGGTTGGGTAGGGTTATTTGGTTTTAAAACCTCTTATTATATTCTATTTTCCTGGTACATATTGCGGAATAAATATGACTGCCAATATGAAACTGTGTCGCCCCCTATCTGTAGACCAATGAATCACTTGTAATACCGATTTGAAAGCTGTAAGTAATGGGTTGTTTCGTACTCTTGTCTGTGTTTGAAGATGTCAATAGATGGCGTATTCATGTGCATGGTAAATGTTTTATGGTAAATGTTTAGGTGGTAAACTTAGTATTAAGTAGTTTTGACGTCAAAAAGATGTAATTACGTTGCACTATTATGAAAAATAAAGAAATTGAAATTGAAAATTGAAATTTACGTAAAAAGCTCAATAATGCAATTATTTAAAGACTTTTTATACTTTAATTTTCTATAAATTACACAAAAATACTAATACTAGATGAGTTAGTGTTAATTTTTTACCAATTCTATACCAAATCATTATCTACCTGCCTTTGTCCTAATTATTTGGGGTCGACGCAACATTTTATTCCCCTCCATCATTCCTGTCAGATGCCATCTCCCCAGTCACCCAATTCCTTTCCATATTGTCTTTCACGCATTATTCTCTGCCTCTAAATCGTCAGCATCATCATACTCTTTTGAGCGTAGCATCTACGTTTATCGTATGCTACAGGACATCGTAGCTACGAAATACCGTAGCATGTAGCTACGAGTACTATTTCTGTGATATGTGTGTGATCTTTTCTTCTCTATCCAAGCATCAAACTCGGTACAAGCAAAAGTTGGTCATTGGACTCTGAGGTCCACTCTCTCTCCTTTCATAATTTTGCTTATTTTGACCTTTACGAACCGAATGTCTGTCATAATAATAATATAATGCTAAATAATCTCTAAATGCCATTGCATTTATACTGATTTACATTGCACCCTGCTTCCGTGAGAAATCACATCACTCCTGCGTTCACCTGCGGAGGGCAACAGAGAAATCACACCTCTAGTTTTGCCATGACAACCATTTACAAGTAGACGAGTGCGGAGCCTTTTTCTCACCTTAGTAATTTTTTTTTTTTATGTCGGTCACGTCAACATGACTTCACCTCGCCTGATGGTAAGCTGAGGCAAAGTCTCTAGAATGGGAGTCACCATTGCAAACACCGATAGTGCCAAAATGGTGGCTCTCAGCTTGACGGCCTCATCAAATGCTTTTTCACGCCCCGCTTAAAGGACCCGGGACTGTATGAGGAAGGAAACACGTGAGCTGGTAAAGAATTCCAGGTTTTGATGGTGCGGCAAAGGAAAGAGGCACCGAACCGCTTGGTTCTTGATGGAATTGTTTGCATTTGATTGAGCAATTGAATTTAAAATCATTTCTATAAAGTACTGAGGATCTAAGCTGGATGTCGTACAATTTTCAGTGTCACCGAAGCGTTTGAGATGTGGGTGTACAGAAGAATATTGAAGATATCCTGGAGAGAAACGATGAGAAACTGGTGCTGGAAAGGATGGGTAAAAAATTTGAAATTATGCAAACGGTGAATGGATATCTCGACCATATTATGAGAGGTTCCAGATACCAATTGTTACATTTCGTGATTCAGGACAAGATACAGGGTAAATACAGTGTTGGTAGGAGAAGGATATCCTAGCTGAAGAACCTACGCCAGTGGTACAACAAGAGCACTTGTTCTCTTTTCAGTATCGAAAGTCCAAGCTGCCTTAATAATTGCCGACCAGTTTTATAGTTTCAATGATTCCAATGTTCATACATTAAAATCGATTTATGAAAAAAATATGGTAGGCTAATTGCCATGCCACAATGCTAAGGTATGTGAAGGGCTTAGTGGACAAGTGCATTCGACTCCGCTCTTGCCCACTGAGTCCGCGGACTCTCGGTGGTACACCGGCGAGGCTGACTTGACGCTTGCGCACTACCGTTCTTTTTACGGTGGGCCGCGCGTCCCTCACCTCTGCCATATGAGCCATTCTTTTACTGAACTGGCATTTGGCATGGCCACAAAAACCCTCATGATTACAATGTTATTGCTAAACAAGGTAAATACCCGCTTAAAAATTAACAGGTTAATTTTCCTATCTCTCTCAAGGTATGTGAAGGGCTTAGTGGACAAGTGCGTTCGACTCCGCTCTTGCCCACTGAGTCCGCTGACTCTCATCTGTGCACCGGCCAGGCAGAGTTCACGCTTGCGCACTACCGTCCACCTCTACGGCGCAACGCGGTTCATGACTCAAAGAGCAATGTTACTGAGTATTTATTCAAAATATCAAGGATAAGAAGAGGTCTGATCAGTCCTCTTACCCGTGATGTTCTGGTCGACCGAAGTGAATTTCGTTCGGAGAAAATGTAGGCGCATGCGTAACTCTTGTCATTTTAGCTTCATCTATTCATACGTACGCGAAAGGGATAGTGACAAATTAGAATGAGATGGTAGATTCTCTCAGTGTATGTGGGTATACAGTACCATGAATCGATTAGAAATTTGTTTCTTTTGGATATTCATAAATTCCTTGTGTTCAATGATCGAAACTAAAACCATGGCTTCCATTAGCCTTTTCTATATATACCGCTTAGGTGCCAAATAAACACACGGCTCACCTGATGGGAAGGGGTCACCGTCTTCGGTTTATAAATAAAATTATACTATTCGGAACTCAGTCATATTAATTTATTATCATTTTCAAATAAAGTTTAATGTTATGTTATGTTTCTTTTGTACTAAACTAGCATTTCGTACAGTCTAGTACACTCCTAATTTGCTCCTAATGTATGTTTTATGTCCATAGCTCACTCCGGGATAAATAGGACCAAGTTTAATGGCACGAGCTTTGCAGACTCAGCATTATATCAGGGTCTGGAAGTAGTCTTAGGAAGGACGCTAGAGGCAATATGATTGGCTGATATCACTAAGTTAACATACACACACTCACACACGTTGGTAAAATACTAGCAACAAACCTACCTTACACATTCACACACAGAGCTTCCACTCTGTATTTCATACCTCTTAGGACTCCCTACTCGGTCAATTTGGTCCTCCAGTCGGCCAAATTGGCCGCAAGGGAGTGCCGCTCCCTGGACCAGCACCGTGTTATATAGCCCCGAAACACGACATCTACATCCGGATGTGAAAACTGCAAACTAATCGCCAAACGTACAACACAAACTAAACCTTGGATTTAAACAGTTATTATAAAATTATTGTGACTAAATAAATATAATTTACTTAATTACGTGTGTCAGAGCGTTGCTATTTATATTTTAAGACTTGTAATATTAAAATAACACCTAAATGACTTCATCGAATGCGTACATTTTGATTTTCCCAGTTGCGCAAAGAGCCAGGACCAATAGAGTACCTGCAGCACCTTCATTCTCTTTATATCTACTTTAGCGCCGGTTTTGAAAGATGGCATCGGTCATAAAACTATAGAACGTTTTTTATAACTAATCACTAACGATGATACATTGTTAAAAAAGCGAGAGAGCATTAACAGTAAAAGGTTCGTGTAAAGCAAAACTAAGAATAATTGATACTTTGATAAATTATAATTTTATTCATCCCATCTCAACCATTTACGCGCATGCTCAGTAGAGCCGTAATTTCAGGGAGAGGGAGCATTTAACTTACGTAAGTTCTTTACACATAATAATATTTTGTTCATTACAAGTCAAGTTTGCAAGTTGAATAAAAAAATATTAATTTTGCTTCTTCTCGCGAATTCTAAACGAATAATAATATTGTCCCATGAATTAGGGATCAAAGACCATGATAACAGTTATCATGGTCTTTGGTATATAACGTGACGGTTCTATATATTTTGAGCACCTTCCTTGCAAGATGCACATTGCACAAGACAATGGAAAATTAAAAGAGTCAAATTGTAAACTATATTTATAGAAGCTAAAGAAAGGAATTACAAGTAAATCATGAATTATTACCAGTACCTTCTGTAAGCGCAAACGTTAGTACACATCGCGAAGTATAGATGGCCCTTAGCGATTTAAATTCAAGGAATCAAAGCATTCACAACTTGCTTTATAAGGGTTCAGATTCAGAAAATCTTCGCTGATGATCTTGTCTGTACCCGTCAAGAATAGTGCGATCTAACGAGACGCCTATTCTAAATTTTTGAATATCTCTGGTCCTTTAAACTGGAGAGTCACAAAACTGTCATACATAATAATATCGCTTAATGCGCAGCTCGAGACGGGTGTATCGTAACTAGATAGGTATTAGTTAAGTTCAGTGCCCGTAGCCAAGTGGCAAAAGTCTAAATCGCTATCGTATCGTATCGAATACAATAGATTAGGTCGACCAATCACACTGCAGCTCGTGATTCCGCCGCGGCGCGCGCATCGTACACCGGCGACGAGCTTGGATGTGATTGGTCGACCTAACCGTTTCTATTCGAATGCGATTTACGCCACGAAATACACTGACATTTGTCTACGGGCCCAGTTCAGTAGGTATCAGTTGCGGTTAAGTATGTGAGTTAAGAAAACAAAACATAATAAATGACATTAAATTTTTATTCAACGGTTTTAAGATGCCCCTCTCGACCCCCCCGGAGGGGGGTTGGGGCGAGCATCGCGCCACTACACCGACGGTGGGGTGTAGGGTGACAGTCCGTCCTGTCACCCAACCGTCGGCGCGCGGACAATCAGCTCGCCCCTACTCGCTCCCCACTGTGCCCTCTGTTAGTCAGAGGGACACGTGGAGAGCCTCGGAGCAGCCCTCTAGAGGGCCACTCCCACCCCGGCCGGATTGGCCGCAGGCAGCAGCGTGTCCCGTGGCGAGCGGGAGGCGCTGCTCGCCTCCGTTGCCCGGGTGCACCGCGTGGAGGTTCCAGCCCGCACCCTAGGCTACTGGCCCTCATCTCGTTCAGATGCCTTTCAATTTTATCAACTTAGAGATAATATCAATGTACTAAGTACAACTTTTAAGTTAACAGCTCTCTAACATGTATAATAGAAATGATAATGTTCAACACATTTAAGTTTTGAAACATTTTTGACAAAACCTACACAATAACATTGATGATGTTTGTTAAACGGTTTATTTAACTTGACATGTTTGTTTGGAACAAATCTAGTAATTGTTGAAATTCAAGCCCCTTCCAGTTGTTGGATTACGAGTATAATACTACAATAGTATCACCTATGATACCTTTAGTCTTGTCACTACGCAATACATATTTTAGCACATATAACAAATGTGAAATTAACAGAGTGAGTCCTCATTAGTTACATTGAAAAAGTAATTGGAAACTTACCTACTGTGTGTGGGACCGAGCCTACAGTTTGGTAGAAGATAACATAAGCTGTGTATACTTCAGAAAATAAATACTTCATCTTTAATCTGTTTTTTTTTATATATTCTCTATTTCTGTACAAAGGTTTCATGTTTTCAAATTCTTTATAATAATCACACGCCATCTAACGGCCAATAACAAAACTTTAAGGTCTTTATATTCACAAACCTCCAGTAAGTGCTTAAAACTTCGTTTAAAGTAGCATAGCGGGCAGTAGTTATATGGACGCATCTAGCTTGAAATCAAAATTCTAAAATGTCCAAAAAGACTCATTGGAAATGTAAATTTAATCTCAGGTTTATTCCAATAATTATGTATCATACAGAATTATCCATTCTAACTTCTGGAGCAAACTGGAGCATCGGTAATTATAATATATTTGAAGGAAAAGACAAATGACGTCGTAGCTGTGTGGAGCTATGGCATGCTTTGAAGCGTAGAGCTTTGTAGCCAGAAACATCGAAATCACAAAAAGACAAATTACGTCGTAGCTGTGTGGAGCTACGGCATACTTCGTAGCGTAGAGTTTTGTAGTCAGAAACACAGATATAACAAAAAGACAAATTACGTCGTAGCTGTGTGGAGCTACGGCATACTTCGTAGCGTAGAGTTTTGTAGTCAGAAACACCGAAATCACAAAAAGACAAATTACGTCGTAGCTGTGTGGAGCTACGGCATACATTTCTGTAGCTTTGTAACCAGCTTCAGAAATCATTAAAAAATGCTTGACTAAACTTTTCTTTCTTTCACAGATATGTCCCAACACACAACGTGTTGTATCAACAACGCCGCGTGCAGCTTCAACATCTATTTTATGCATTCAATTCAAATAAATGTAATATTGTGATTTAAAACTGATGATTTTTTTATTTCACCTTGCGTGCTATATAAACAACATTTCCTAGCGCTCCTGTTTTAGTTATAGTCATTAGCTTTATATGTCAGTAATTAGAACAATATAAAAATAAAATCTTACATTTCATGTTTGAATACCATCGTTGCTTTGACTGAAATTTAGTTACGAGTATTTTCAAATTGTAAAGTAGCTATGTCTATGTCTGTTCCTTAGAGGTATTTTAGAAAAGTATTATTCGTAAAAAAAATATACTTGAGTTATGTTATACAAACGATTCTGAACACTAAAATATTATTTTTTTAATTCTTGTGTTTGTCGGATTATCAGTTTGCGCGCGATATGGTGGCAAAAACTACTGGACGGATTTTAATGCTGTTTTTTGTTTAATAGTTTGATAGGTTTTGGCTAGGTTTTGGTCAGACTAAAAATCTCATGTATGTTTGATCACAATCGGTTAAGTCGAATACACTAAATAATTATTCAAATTAATACTTTGGAAGATTAAAGTATTCATTGGAATGATTATTTATATTACTACAAATTAAAACTTATTTATTCCCCATTGGTACTTCCTAGCGGCCGATAGATGGCATTGTACTGTAACATCGCGAGCAGCGTGCAAAGCTGGCAGCTAACGTGATTCGGCGTTCAGAGTACTAGGGTTGGAGAAACCTTTAGGAGTTATCAAAATATTTGCTAAGGGAGGGCGAGATTGATTGATTTGCCGCTCGTTGGCATTTTCAACCACACTAGCTGTACTTTAAGTCTATAATACAAGGCGGGCGGTGCGAGAACAGAGTCCACGATTTCATGCAAACAAATTAACAAACTCTTTTGCTTTATTATATTAGTAGTATAGATGTGGTTTCTTATTTTTGCACAGCCTGTTAAAAATGTAAGAATAAATTAAGAAAGGAGATTCAGAGGTTGATTAAAACAATCATTGACCACGTCAGTGCAAACGGCCGTGGTCAATGATTAGTCATTTCACGTCATCGACAGCTTGTATCATCCAGTTTTTGTAAAACTCTGTATGCATAAACTTGATAAGTATGATTCAATTCTCCTTCATTGTACTGGTCTGCTAGTATTTCATTTTTAAAATAGCTCACTGCGCCGTCGTGCGCCCCTTGGTCCCGCCTCGTGGGTGGAGCCTTTCCCGATGCACACTACCTATTCAATTTATTGCACTCACACAACCTTTAGGATCATTTGACTTTGGTATGTGAATGAGGCTGCGATATTGAGTCTCTATCGGATTTATGATATCCTGGTACAAGTGTTGGCACCAGATACCATTTCACCACTAAATACCGCTAAGCCACTCGCGCAGGAGACAAAGTACCGAGCGGTAATATCACTTCGATTTTGTCATACCTAGTTGCTTTTTAAAAGCCTTTATTAAGTTCACATGTCCCGTTGTCTATAATCAACGTTGTCTGTAATCAAATCTTGCAAGCCATTTTTCGACCACTTCTGGTTATCCGATTTGCTGAAATTTGGCATAGGTACTAATCCCATGACAATGCAATACTTCTATTTAAAAAGGTTTTTTTAAACAGCAGCTTGTTTGTTGATAAACAAAAGACAGGGTTCTTCAATAAATATCTACTTGAATAAATACTCCGTGTAATAATTTGTACGTATTTATTTATTTATAAACTCAATGAATTATTTACTTTAGTCACGGTATCGTGAAGTGATATTAGATTCTTAAGCTTATTACAGAGTTCCGTGATATTCGTATAGCGCGTGTATTATGAAAGTGGCCGAAACCTAAATAAAGCTAAATATTTTTTATACTACTTAGGTGCAGACAAGCCCACGACCCACCTGATGGAAAATGGTCACTGTGGCCTATGGACGTGTGCAAAATCGGGTACGTCACACTCGCACTGCCAACCCTGGAGGGGGGAGGGTTAGGAAGTTTGGGGGAGGAGGGGAGGAATGTGAGCTCTGGTTACACTATTTACTTAATTAAAAGAATCCATTCTACCGCTAGATACACACAATATTGTACTCGGTATCAATAAATTCAAGTTTCAATAGGATTTTATTGTCACTGCGTTCCAACTGCAACTCATTTGATCCTTTGCAGTTGCCTGACGTTACCTCCTTGGCATTTCTTTGGTATTTTACCGCCTATAAATCCAAGTATTCCAATAAGCTTTCATGTTGTTGAATGGTGTTGCACACGTCAATAGGCCACGGTGACCGCTTCCCATCAGATGGACTGTGTGTTTGTCTGCCACCTAAGTGGTATAAAAAAAGCTTTTGCAGTTAGTTTCACCCTCTCCTTTCGGCTCTGTCTCACTAGTTCCTATCCAGGACAATACCTCAATACATCCAAATCAAAAAGGACAATATATCAGGTAGGCCGTGTGCTTGTCTGCCACCTAAGTTGTATAAAAAAAAAAAAACCTGCAAAACATTAGTGCAAGTATAAGTTTCTTAATAGTGCAAACAACAACATAGTGACCAAAGGCTTAGATTTTTTTATACAACTCAGGTGGCAGACAAGTACACGGCCTACCTGATGGGCAGCGGCTACCATATTATTGCGCCATCTCGTGGTATTTAAGCGCAGACAGAGTACGAAACAACATGTAAAACAACCCATTTTAATTCATTGGTTTACAGCCAGGGGGCAATGCAGGCTGATTTCGGTGGTCGTCATTATTTCGCAATAAGTACTAGGAAAACAAAATTGGAAGCTTTAAAACCTTATAGCCTTAGCACAGAATATAATAATAGTGCTAACGTTTTTATTTTATTTATTTATTTATTTATTTAAATATCCGACGGTCCGCGTGACACTAAAACCAGCCTTAATTTTTACTGTAAACCTTATAGTAAGTAGAAAATATAATAAGCTTAGCAACAAGAAGAATATCCATGTAATAATGTAATAACATAAGATCATTTGCTGTGTTATCGTTTAACATAGTTTTTAAGCTTTTAAAGTGCACATGAACCAAAAAGTGGACTGTTGATCTGATTAAAAACATGAGTAATAAACGGTCGGTAAATAGTAACAGAGCGTTGACTATACTGTTTATCCCAATGATTTTTTACACAAGATACGTTATGTTCATAGTAACTGACTTCTCAAATCTGATCCAACTGTCTATGACATAACTATGAAGTGCACAATAGTTGTCAATTAGCGATAAGTAGTACGAAAGATGGGATAGGCACGTGAGTAAAAAGGATAGCTATAATTCTCACATCAAAAAGTATCTCTGTCCCGTTTTTATCGCGTTTCACCGCCGCCATTATTTTATTAAACAAATTTTATTAAAATACACTAATAAATCGGTAATATTGTATGTACTTACATGTGATAGGAAATCCCTTGTATTTTATTAATTTTAGTGTCGTAATTTGTACACTTTTTAAAAACACACGATGGCATTTTTATTGCAATTTTAATAAGCGCTTTACAAAATTACACGCGTGTCAACTTGGCGTTTGCAAGACATGTACTAACTAAAGACAAAATTATACGTAAACGGGAATTAACGCGATACGCGATAAAAGTTAATAAAGACAAAATGTCCCAATTGGGACTTTTTCGCGTCTTCACCAGGCGCGCTCTAATGACATATCTGCCTCTTTTTACATATATAATATCATTGGTTTATCCGCAAATCGTAGACAGAGAATAGTATACAAATCAACGATACATAAAAATGTCTCCAAGTGACAGCTCTCTTCATAAGGCATGCATTTGGCTGACATACCTACTGGCTGGCTGAAAAAAAAAGGTTTGAAGATGGAAAACTCTTCGAAGTCTGGAAGACATCGCAGCCTGCGATAAGACCACCTATTGTACTGAACAAATTTTATTATTTTGCTATCATTTATTCCTGGTGTACAATAAAGCATATTCTATTCTATCCTAGTAATTGTATGACAATTTTAATTCGTAATACTTCCCATGGCACGCACCTATACTGGGATTGCATAACTACGATAGAGATTTAACATTGAAATCTCATTCCCTTACAACACCCTACCATTCATTTCAAAAGAGTGTGTGCGTGCATAAAATTTATTGGTGCATCAACAAAGTCGCCACCCTATATAGGCGTGACCGACACGGTGCACCAGCGGGGTTCAATATTCTGACCTTGAGCTACCAACAGGACAGGGTAACAAAGGAGGTGCGAAATCAAAACATTAAAGTAAAATTCAACTTTTCAGTATTTTGTGGTATTTATTCATGAAATATTTTTTACATTGTGTTTTAAATTAAATAACATATAATTATTAAAAAACATAGGCACTTGGAACATATATTACACCATTTACAATTTCAAATATTTTTTTAAAGTACACCATTACAATAAATTAATGTTTTTTTTTTTTTTTTTTGGATAACGTTGTGAAAAAGATTTAAAAATTTATTTGATGCAAATGTTTTTTTTTTTTTACAACAGAAAGAATCATATATTTTAAAAATACAATGACAAATAAATAATATTTAATTGTCATTGTATTTTTAAAATATAGGAGGAAGAGACTGTATGCTCAGCTTAGACCAGGAATAAGTTATTTTGAGTGTAAAAAATCGCGCATAACATTAAAATACGGCGTAGCACAAGATGTGCATTTACAAGAATCCCGTAGCACATACACGTGATTCTGCTCCGTAGCACATACGTGGGCTACGGAATGCTGTACCCAATACACGAACTACGGTGTTCCGTAGCGATTGCACGTGATATGGAGCGCCACATTTAGGAATGGATTAGTCAAAACACTTTATTATGAACAAAGAAGAAAACGCTCATGATATTGTAAGTAAGACTCTTCCTCCGAGCGTCGACACCGGCTTTTACGGGAATGTTTACCGTCTAACCCGTCCACCTTGAAAGGAAAGACTGCGCTAAAGGCTCTTTAAGTTCGCTGAATTTCTTAACGGAGTCTTCTCAGGACGAGGCCTCATCAGAGACCAAGCTGTGGTTCATTTTCTAAACATAAAATAAGTCTATTTTTTCCTCTTTGACGTTTTAAATGTGCCATTTTCATGTTTTAATTAGGTAAAGTTTGCAAGTTCGTCATATTGTGAGTTTGTGTGACTGTTCCTTTCTTTCCTATTTTTGAAAATGATTTAAAAAATTATTTCAATAATAGAAAGTCACATTATTTGTGAGTGGGTCAGGCTGAAAATAATTAGTTTCATAGTTTATGTCTGTCTGAGTTAGCGACAATTTCAGTCCAAAGGCATAGCGATGGAATTTCGAGACTGCCAGCGCTGACGCCTGTGTGCTGGGATATCATAACCATGGTAGAGCTTAAACAATGATTTCTCGTACACTAGGAATTTACGTTTAAAATATTTCCCCTTATGAGGCGTGACCTCTTGGGCGTGACTGGGCGGTTCAATATTCTATCCTTGTACTACCAGGAACTCAGTAACCAGAGAGGATAACTGCGAAAGGTTTCACGTAGGTACCCAAATAGTGCGTGCAAATATTCGATAGCATATTACGAGTCTTCAGTGTTTTTGATCGACCGGTCGGTCAAAAACACTGAAGACTCGTAATTTATGCTATTATCAGATTCTTATATTTCTATCGCAGGTCGCGACCTGCGAAAGTGGTTCTAGGTTAAGTAAATAAATAAATATTCTACGAAACCCTACACTTGTGCTCACTAGACCAAAAGTAAGCATAGTTAAATTAACTTGTGTTATGAGTTCTAGAATGCGGATAAACATACTTACGAGAATATACTTCATCACGGTCTTGCCTTGAAATACAAATTCAGCTGAATTAGTGACCCGTTTGTTACACTGAGGTCGTATTTTGGTTTGATATACATGAACCTTCAATAGGTACCACTCTAGGAACACCACCTAAACGGCGCCAGCTATGAAGCTGCTATGTCAAAATATGGAGCAACTTACCGCACGGATGGAGCAAGAGCCCATGAACCCCAGACCTTCGTTATTTTATAAAAGCTGAAAGTTTGTCAGCGCATGCTCCCAATACAGATAGGTATGAACGATGGCCCATTATGAAGTTCGTGTCATAGTGGCTTTGGCAGATACACGGTACTAAAGGGTAGCTGTAGGAACGAGCGCAGGGCAGTGGGTGTAAGTGACATGGCGAGTCAGGTCTATTGCAATCCTTCACAGCCCATGTATTGGAATTACACAATTGGAATTATAATTCCATTTATATAATGCCAATACATGCGCAGTGAGGGATCGCAATAAACCTAAAATTGGAATTAGAATTCCAATTTTATAATTCCATAATATGCGCAGTGAGGGGTCGCAATAGACCTGACTCGCCATGTCACTTACACCCACTGCCCTGCGCTCGCTCCTACAGCTACCCTTTAGTACCGTTTATCTGCCAAAGCCACTATGACCCGAACTTCATAATAGGCCATCGTTCTTACCTGTATTGGGAGCATGCGCTGACAAACTTTCAGCTTTTATAAAATAACGAAAGTCTGGGGTTCACGGGCTCTTAGTCCAGGAGATTTTGTCTCATGGAAAATTTTCATGTTTTAGTACTGAAAATGTTATCCGGTGCCAACACCTGTACTAGGATATCATAAACCTGATAGAGACTGTCCAACCCTCATACTTAAATTTAAGTTCGTGTTATAACATTTAAAAGTGTATAGGTACGAGTATCAGGTAAAGCTCCTCCCAAAGGCGTGAACCAAAGGGCGTACGACGGCGCAGTGAGTTATTTTAAATATGAATTACTAGCAGACCAGTACAGCCAAGGAGATACTATGACTCACGTCTGATCCATTCATCCGTTTGAACGTTAATTAAGTATGAAACATTTGAACGTCCAAAGACCTCCAAAGCAAAGTGAAAAAGCATTTGATGAGGCCGTCAAACTGAGGGCCGCCACTGTAGCACTACCGGTGTATGTGATGGTGACCCCAGTCCTGAGACTTTGCTTTTAGCTTACCATCAGGCGAGGTAAAGTAATTTTAACGTGTCCTATATATAAAAAAAAGCTTTTAACCAACAAATTGGAGTCGGTCTTCAGTTGTGAAACGAATGGCCGATTTTCTGTGAAGCTACTGCTATTATGACTTTCACAACCCACTGGCGAAATTAAAATTGTATCTTTTTAGGGCTCCAACTCCCCACAACGATAGCTACATAATTTTGTTTTGGTAATTGGGACCAACGGCCTTTTTTTTCCATTCGGAAATCCTCATGGAACCCACCCCGCGGCCAGCGGGGCAGGTTATGTCGGACTCTTACCGGCTAAAACAGCACGCTGACTAGGGTCTTCTGACGCCAGGGTGTAAGGTGGCCCAAAGAGCATTTCCCTCGCACCCCGACTTGACCCGGGCCAAGACTAACGTGTTTACCAACAGGAGGTGAAGTTTGCTTGTTATACAAATAAATTGTTATTCAAGTTGATGAAGATTGTTTATGGATGGCGTAGAATAAATTAAGCTTCCTTTGCATTTCATGCAAATCACTTTTAACCACTTTTTATTACGTGTTAAGTAATCTATATCACCCTATGAACTTGGCCAGAGGTTGAGGAACATGTAGAAACCAAAAGTATTTAGGTAATGGGGTTTTAAATGCCAAGGAGCAAGGATCAACAGTTACGTACTCGCACACTTCGTTTGCAAAAGCTTTAACTCTTCAGGTTTACGCGATCTTTACATAATATGAAGTGCGGTACAACACATCTATTGGCTGGATGAAAAGCTTTGAGCACAGCTTCGGTTAAAATCCCACTAAAAACATACCATGGGGGGGCAAGTTCCCATCGGCTAATTGTTCGCCTAAGTTTTTATGGGACATCGGCTTCAAATTTTGCCTAAAAATCCCCAACAAAATTGATGAAACACATGTATCGTATATCATATTTTATTAAAATTAATTTCCTAACTAACGGGGCTAAAAAGGGATCTTAGTGCTTTTGATTTACATTTTATTTAGACATATTTTTTAAAATTCTATCCTCTCAAAAGGAACAGAAAAATATTTTAATAAGACAAATTAAACCTAGATAACAAAAAGGATCCGAAAAGTGTAAAATAACTTAATTACGATACTCTCGATGTTTGGGGATTTTTATTATTCAAATTCATCCAGACTTTTCCATTTTTTGGTCATTCTCTGGAAACGATGAGTATGGTATCCTTAATTATTTCAAATCGTAATAACAAAATAATCGTAAATTTATTCAAACCATTATATCATAGGTAATAATTAAATATTCAGCAGAAATTATATAAACATAAATAAAAAAGCTAATTTATTTATCATCCGCAAAGTTATCTAACAATACGGTGGCATCCGCACCGATATCCACGAACTGAAAACACCCGCAGCTGTACGAGGATAACATAATCAGTGAGTGGTTTGTGATTCAGGGCTAAAATATTGTACTAACACCGCCACAAGGGGTGAATGGGGTGCCGACATCGTTGTACACCGCTAGGCCACGCCCATAGTGGAGTGAGGTTTCGGCAATGGTAGCTCCTGTATATGAATGATCGTATGAACTCCTCATCACTTCTTACTGCCTGGTAAAATGCGCGGAGCAAGTGACTCGTACGATAGTAATGCAGATTTGCATCTCCTCTGCACGCATCTTGCGCATGTATTGATTATATAGATCAAAGTTTTACGAACTTGAAGACCAGACACAACAACCTTCTTTTCAAACTTGCACTTGAAATTTCTAATAGGAATAAGAATGAAAGAAGTTAATTTAGGAATTTGTGCCAAAATTAAGCATCGGTAAAGTTGTCACTTTAAACAAATAAACAACAAACGTCCAAGTTGGAAACGGGTGCACACGGCCGGTGCTCCTGTAAATGTCAAAATACACCTAATTTTTAAACAGTGTGGTTAATAAATTATAGTTAATAAAATAAATGACAGTTAAATCAATAAATAAATATAAATAAATATTGCACAAAATTCAAAAGCTTGTGTTATAGGTTTCTAGAATGCGAATAAACATACATAGATGCATTTTTTTTGTAAATACATAGATATACCCGACCAATGCAAATAGGACATTTTCATGCATAATATAAATATTTGCAATGAGCGGGAGTCGAAACCGTGGCTCCTGTCGTAGCAGTCGAATGCACTACCGCTACGCCACAGAAGCCGTCAATCAGTGTTAGTCAATACTCGGCAGGGTGATAAAATTTTCTTCAAAGATGGTAACTATCGTGCGACGGTAAAATTGTCCAAACCATGGCCACGGCCTTGTTTTCGTCATTGTGTACCAGGAGTTAATAAACGACCAAGAGTTGTTTTCTACTCGACACCGAGTGCTGTATTTGCGCCACGATTTTAACGAAACAGAAGCACATGAATAGCTATGGTACATACAACAGAAGTACCTCTGTGTGTGTAGGGTGGGCCCAAGAAGGCCCTACACATACAGTGGCCACTTTTTTATTTGAGTTTTCTTTATCTCTTTCGCTTATGTGTTATGGGGGTCAAGCTTAAACGAAAGCTACGCATGTGCGTACATTTTCTTCAAGCGCCTTCAAGTCAGGTCAGCCTTCATGATTCACGTGATTATGTTTTTTAAATTGGTAATAGGCTCGCGTTTTACCACAATCTCACCTGTTGGTAAGTGATGATGTGGTCGACAGTGAAGCACGCTTGCCTAGAAGTAACCTGTTCACTGTAGACTTGAAGACTCCTAGGTTGTAGCTTTCCGGAAATACAGACTCAGGCAGGGCATTTTACTCTTTGGCAGTACGCATTTAGTAGTGTTCATTCTAATAATATCAGACCCATACATTTTGACTTTTTGACAATAATTTGCTCCAAAGCAATTCCATTGGTATAATCTAATTTTGTCTAGAGGCCCAGTTTCATTTACGGAATTGTAACTTAAATCTTAACTCAACTTATCTTTGACATTTGAACCAAAATACTTTGTAAGAATAATTTATAATGAGCTATATTGAGTGTTAAAATATTTTAACATAAATAAAAAAGAACATAATATAATATAACGTACATACATACTCGTACATACAAATTGCGCCATTTTCGCATTGAGATATTGAGAGACAACATCTTTTCACTTGCTACGATCTTAATACGTCTCTCGCTTTTTCATAATTAACTTTCAACTTTCATAATTATTCATTATTTTCATATAATGCACGTTCGTTCTTGACCTGGCCCTTCTACGTCATTTTTGTTTCATCAATTTTCTTTCATCCATCCTCTCCTTCCACTAATAAAACTGACCCTCAAGATTTGAGCGTCAGTACTATTATAATCATGATTATAAATATATTCTGTGCCCATACTAAATTATAAATAACAGAGGAAGTTAAATAAAAGCTTGTAAAATGGTTCACGTCGTGGTTCATACAAAGGTTGTAAAAAAATACGCCATGCGAAAGTGTCGCTTACGTACTAGGAGTACATAAACTGTAAGGGTTGCAATTAGTCAATTTGCAATAGGGAGAGTACGTAACTTACTTCTGCCATTTTATGCTATTTTCTGCTTTATTTTATATCTCGTAAGGGCCACAATTCTACGGAACTGTTGATCTTTAGGTCTAGGCATTTTTGACACAACACGACAAAAATACGTTTAGGAAAATGATTGCTATGAAAATAACTTCACATCTCAACCAAAGTGATGAAAATCATTGTGAATTTTAAGTCAAGTCTTCGTAATCAACGTGAAAGGGGACCTATGTGTGCTTTGAATACATTTGAAAGAGAGGTATGTTTCATTACTGACTCAGATGGCGCTAAACTAAATTATTTTGATAACAATAATATCCAGGGTCTCAATATGGAGACCACAGAACAAAGAAAAATCCTGATGGAGACATTAGGTGACCATAGGAACTTCTGAACTAAGCAAGATAAAGGCGTCATGTTGATATCCACAGTTTAACTTATTTTAATGTTCTTGGTTAAGTTATTAAAAAGAATAAAAAAGTACTTAGGTGTTTCAGTAAGTGTTTCAGTTGATACTCGTATTTATGTGTTCATCATTTGTTGCTCAATTGAATTAGTGTTATCATAAAAAGTATAGATAATTTATATGATACAACAAATTGTACATATTTTTCGAGTAGGATTAAATAAAAAATAGAAGGTTGTTCTAGTTGAATATTTCATTGGTTTAAAACGAAATATATCATGAATAAATTGAGGTAGTAAAATATAATCAGCCATAAATTAACTGTTATTTATAAAATAAATATTTTGCATTCAGTTACGAAAACCAACGAGTATTCATAGAATACGGAACTATATATTTTTTACCCGCACCTGTACCAGGACACCATAAGCTTGATAGAGATTTAAGATCAATATCTCTTTCATAAACAGAAGCTCCTGAGGCTCCCGTTCCCCATGAGGAGTGGTTTAGCGGGGTGTAACGTCAGGACATTGTAGGGATGGCACACTGCTTGTGAATATTCTACCTCAAAATAACAAAAACCAACTACTAACACTGGACTAAGTTTTCCTAGTACTGTTGCGGATTTTAGCATGATTTTGTATCTGAAATTATGTTTCTGCTTTAGGGATAACAATGAAATAGAGTTAATATAAAGAAAATACATAAAAAATATTTTAGGTGTTACATGAACATTGTTCAAATTGTAAGGGCCAATAGACTGGGGCAATATTTATCAAAGAGAAGCTGACCCGACAGGTGTTGTCCTGTCTTAATGTGCTAACAACGAATAGCAAGTTCAAATTGGTCCATTCAAACTCCCATTGACTACCAACAACCTACGACTCCAACTACCAAAACTCCATATTAATCTGAACTTTTGACAGCTAAATATTGAAACGTCTGACATGACATCTTTGCACACCCTGAAGTTATAAAATTGGAAAAGTGTATATTGTCAAAAGCACTAAGAAGGTTGAATTAGAAAAGTTAATTATGGTCATTAAGTTTTCTTAAATTTTCTGATGTCCCGCGCAACTTTCTTGACTTTTTCTTTCATAAGAACGTTCTCCTGAATTACAAACACAACAAAAAAAGAATTAACGAAATCGGTCCAGCCATTCACGCGTGATGCCGTGACCAAGGGAAATAGGGATTCATTTTTATATATATAATATATTTTTCTGGTGTAGCGTGGTGAAGAAATTTAAAATTTAGCCATTAATATAAATCCAAATTTGAATATAAATCTCCGAAAGACTCCTACCTACCCATAAAGCTATGACTTGCAATAAGATTGCGTTCAAATTTTATTCTATTCTAACTCTCTCTCAGTGGTGGCAATGACATGTGCTCGGTATTACTGGGAGTCTTGAGGTCACCAATCCCTTTGAGCCTTTGCAGTTGCGTCAATATGTTACTTCTTTAGCAGTATTTTACCGCCTTTTAACCCAGTATTTATGTCATATTTCAATGGATTAAAAGGAAAAAAAAATAGTACTGTAGCAATTTTTTAACATGGGATCAACGACATAATAATCAAACGATTTACACAATGAAATAAACATAGGGCTATAGAGGAAAAAAACGAATTAATAATAATCTCAACCAACATCCAAGGCGTTGTCGTTGATGTCGTTTGAAGGCAGCGTTGAAATTCGAGTACCAGGATACCATACAGTCAGAGCAGTGGACATGTATGAAGTGAATACAAGACGTCTTACAACAAGGCTCAATAGGGGTGGAAATCAAAGAATCGGGCCGTCACACCCACTCACACCTAGTAGGTGTAATGGTCCGATTTCATCTCATTGTACTTATATTTTCAGCGAAAAAGAAATTAATTATTTACTACGAATAATCTCAATTACCGTAAGAAATATAGAAATGTAGTCGGTAATACTTTCGTTCTCTAAAATGGAAACTAACAACCAGTGAAATGTGTTCTTTATTTTGTCTATAGTTCTACACCGAAATCATCGGTTGCTATTCCCCAAAATTTGTAAGAGAGGAATTGCCACTTATTCCACCGTCGAAGCTGCACCAATTTTTATATATACTTGCTATTTATAATCATGTTCAATCATTTGTGTCTTGGAACTGAATATTCTGAAATATTAAATGAGCAGTTTTCCTTTGTTACTCCTAGCTACGAGTAGCTTATCACTCGATATAATCAAGAAAAGAACATTTTTCATTATGTCCAGTCTATAATTAAATTTCCCCATAACTATTTTAAATATGTTTTAATAACGATAGGCTGTATTCAACTTAAAAGGTAAATCAAACGGAGTCTTGGTTTATTATAGTCTTATTGAATGAAAAAAAGATTCGGTACGTATATTAGGTATGAGGCCTCTTACCTCCTACCTCCCACCCTGATATGCCTCCTGGCTTTCCACCTACCACCCAAAATTGAGAGGCGTGTTGTATTCACTTCGTGGACATTATTCGCTACCTTAACTTTATGGTATCCTAGTACTTCACGTTTATTGTTGCCTTGTGAAGACATCAACGATATGTTGTTCAGACTAAACATCTGAAATCCGACTGATAGTTATTTCAACTCATTTGCATTCTACATGAGTAATCGTGAGATGAGGTCTCAATTTACAACCAGTCTACAACCTAAACTTGTTGATTACCTAAGGTCAGCCGGAGTGCGAGAGCAATTCCTTATTGGGGTAACCATGGGGTAACCTTACAGCTACTCCCTATACTGCTTAATGTCTTAGTTCTGCAAAAAATTGTATTATAAAAATATATATGTAAAAATAAGTATGAAAATAGGATTATATAAAATTAGTGCATTTACTTGTTTTTTCTACGTTCGAAAGCAAAAAACTCGATTAACTCTATACTTACACGTTACTTTGCTTTTAAGAAAATAAGTTTATTTTAGAAGCAAAAGGAACCAAAGCACTGCGTTTAGAAATAGGTCATGACAAACTCCAAATATAGTGGAGGTATACCTCCGGTGCACAAGAGCGCAAGGGTCTTGATGAAACGGCTCCCATAAGGCCATAAACGCTACACTTCCCAAGTGTACTCAAAACTTTATATATATATACTGAAACCGATCCGAAACTTTCATATCGCGATTCAGGATTCATGTAGGTACTTCCTTATGGAATTCCACTAAGTGCAAAGAGGACGATCTGTTTCCCCTCGCTTCAATATCTTCATGTGTCCATTTTCAGGCGGTGGAAAGAGTACGCCATACGTTTTTATCTCAAAATGGGTGTTACTGAATATTGGAAAAGTTGATGTAGCTCCGATAAGGTAAAGCGTGAGGGGTATTCGCATGCAAAAAGAAAGGTATGCATGAATATTTGCACTGATTCATAACTTACTACAGATGAGAAAGGCTGTAATTTTTTTCGTTGAACGAACCTGCCATCATAGCGGCACCGATATTCGTCTTTAGTATTTGCATCGTTTTTCAGTATTTGCTTACTAGTACTTCTTAACTTGTCTTTATAGCTTATAAATAATGCGATGGTCTTCATATTTATTATTTTGTTAACATTCAATCTAATTGTAACATTACTGCAATTCCCCTATTTTGTTTTGATTTTTTTCTATTTTTACATAATATTGACATGATTTTTGTATTGAAATTAGCCTCCTATGGCTATAACACAAAATCTTCCTATCGCACTATTAGGCATACTACGGAGTTATTATAAAACATAATTTATTTACTTCGATGTGTATTTGTGTAGACCATTCTCTGCGTAGCTACAAGCGACAGTTCTCCGTAGCATGCGTAGTTGTGATGTAGCTAGCAGCTACGGTCATAGAACATGATTATAATAATAATACTACCGTACTACGGTGCTATGTAGCGCGCGTATGTCCGACCTCTGGTGACCTCATAGGATTTGATCATAACTATGACATGTTTCCCTCATAACGATTCTTTGCCAACTGAATATATAATGCCAATCTATACTAATACTACAAGAGGAGCCGAATTCTGAGGTGGTGGCGTAATATTGGACTAAAAAGCGGACTAGTCACTCTCGCCCTCCGTTTGCGAGCGCTTTTTTAACTCTTTAGGTTTATGCGCCCCTAGTACTGACAGTAAGGGAGCGCGGTAGCTGCTAGCTAAGCGTGGTGCTACAACACCATCTGTCGACCACAATGAGAGCTTACGAACATTTACTTCAAAATTTAGGTCAGGCATAGGTATATACATATTTACGACTAAGCAGAGTTTGAAATAGATATATTCTTGAATGCAAATAATCATAATATATTATTTATATACATTTTGTAATATTGTTATATTTGATAGTTTCGTGCAACATCAGAGTTCTCCAAATCTAAATTTAAAAAAAGAAAGGTTATATTCCAGTTGTTTGACATTATTATTTATGCGCGTTATATCTATATAACGCGCATAAATCTTCGAAAGAGTCAAGAGAAAAAGAAAAGTCTTTCGACCTTGAACATTGCCTCTAGGTTAAACACCACGTGCAATTTCTGTTACAACGCATGCGTCAATGGCATCCCTTCAGAATAATATGTAAGGACCCAGAACGATTTTGATGGGTACGGAGTCCAAATTTTGCTAACGAGCTCTTTTGAACTACTGAGTGCCTAGTACTCGTACCGTGCAAAGTTGGCAGGCGCTAAACATTTTGTACAAAAACATCGAGATGAATTTGTTTACTTGGATTTAGTGGTCACAAAATTTTAAAATTAATAAAGGTTTTGCATGGAAATTGGGAAAAAAAGCCATGATGATGATGCTTTCCAAGCTGATTTTGGCTGCGGCTACTACAAGTTTCTAAATCATCATCAGAATATAAAATCGATCATGTGTACTCAACCACGGTACACATAATTTTCCTCTCTCCTGTAAAATTTACTCAAAAGGCGTACGCATTTTGATAATTAGACCGACGAATTGTTATTTTATGACCATTATTTTTTTAACTCATGCTCCTCACAACTGATTTTCTGAAATTTCTAAATTAATTCGAACCCCATAATCATCTTTCACGTGAAAACTTAGCAAATTACAAATTTTGATGTAAATTTAGAACTGGTATTGCACATTGTTTGGATCTACTTTAAAAAAGTTTCTTTTTTCAAGGGTTTACTGTTCTAGTATTAGATAAGTTTGTAATAAATTATTATGACGCATGCATGTAAATATTTATATTACTTACTTGTTTAGTTAGTTACACAATTTTTTTCAAAGCAAAAAATGTTTTGTATTATTGAATAAACATACATTAAAAAAATGAAACATAATTGTAAATGTAAAAAAATAGATAAATATTGTGGAACACTGCAATTGGTTTAAGTCTTCAGTTATTTTTATTATTGTTTGTAATTGTTGTTTTACTGGTTTTTTTATTTTTTATTGCAACTCAGAAAATCTTTAAAAAAAAGAAATTTTATTATTATTTACCTTACCTTAGTAATATTGCATAAAATATAATATTTATCTTTAAATTGATTAGTGAATTTTGTGCATGCTTTTTGTTTTTACTCTTGCAAGTTTTGTTTTGTATGAACCTGAGTGGAATAAAGGTCAGTAATTGTGTTCACGTTACCCTGGCACGTAGGTCTACGGCTAGATTTTTGGGAAAGATAGCCCGCCTAGTATGGAACAGATTTTTTTAAATAAAACAAATAATAACAACGTTTTAATACAAAACCTAAGACTGCCATCAGACGGACTGCATCGCAGCGACTGCGCGCAGTCGATATATTTAACTGCATGCAGTTGTATTTTCGACTACATACATCCATGATAATATATCAACTGCGCGCAGTCGGCTGTAGTCGTGTGAAGTCAATATCAACTGCATACAGTCGTGCCTTCAACTTCACGCGGTCGGCTAATAACGTGTATTGTCGCCGCACGCAGTCCACCGCTAAACGCATACAGTTAGTCAAGGAGAACGTGCGTGTCGGTTGCGTCGTCAGTACGGTTTAAAACATGGATTTCGGCATCGATTTATTTATTTATTAATAAAAAGTATAATAGTAGTAATAAATAGTATTATTGAAATTCTAAATTACTTGTAAAATGTATGTTCATCTTGTCTTAATATCGGGTACATTATGAAATAATCACCTTCCGTATGGCAAAATAATAGCAAAGCAATCCACATCCGCGCTGCACTTTGCAGTTTTTTAATTCGATTATATCGCTGCCGGCGACGACGGCGGTAATATTAGGAGAAGTGTCTGTGCTTCGAGCTCTTGGCCTACATGCTTAGCTTCAACTGCGTGAAGTCAGATCCGACTGCAGACAACTGTATGCAGTTGAATATATCGACCGCGCGCAGTCGCTGCGATGCAGTCCGTCTGATGGCAGCCTAACTCTAGCTCTTTTAATTTTGAAATACGAACAAAGGCTTTGGAAAATTTGTCAGTTATTTCAAGATTGGCTACAACTTGTTTATTGTAGTTTTCTTATTGTTAATTAAATATTTAATTTTAAACCCTAAAGATAATTAACCTTCATGTTCTGACAAGAAATTGCCGTTACTCGATGGCAGATATCGCTAAAATGTTATTACATTCGTTCAATTATGAGATGTATTTGTTTTACGATAAGAACAATATTCGCACGACCGAGCAAATTGATGAATAATGGTTCAATAATTCATTGAATATATAGAATGTATCTGCCTCTTACAAATGCCTTACATTTGTATTCGTTACTCTCATAAAATCAATAGGCTTACGTTAATGAGCCATCAATGTGGTTACCTCACTAACCCATTATCTTAATAAGTGCGAAAAGGACTTCAGAAGAAACACAACTCATCCTTTTCGCTCTCATGCGAATATCATAAGCATTTGGACAGATTAGAAAATTGTATTTAAAATAATCAAGTAACATTCTAATATATACAAATATTTCGAAAAGAAAGTTTTTAGTGTCCTTTTTCGAATGAAATGTTCATATGCAGATAATATGCAGCCAATAAGCCTTAATTAAAGAAAAACCTGAATCGCGCTATCGAAGTTTTTTAGTTTTTGATTGTGTACACGTAATTGGAAAGTTTTACCGGGGAGTCCGTAGCTACTACGTGAACTGGTGCAGATAGGGAGCCAGCCGAACTCCGTTCAACTGAGTTCATGCGAGAGCAATACTAGTGTAAATTATTCACGACAGCGATAAAGAGCGTAAAGTTCGAACACACGGTTGTAGCTGATTTGACTCCCTTTTGTTTTTTTATTCAAAAATATAGAAACAATATTGAAAGAACCACTTTTGTTGAAACGAATATTAATGGTTCGTTTCTCATAGTATAGAATGTATTATACAAAATATTTTTTATTGTTTGTTTTTTCTTTTTGTTTTTTATTTAGTTTTTCAGATATATTGTTTCCTTATTTATTATATTTTTTTTGATTTACAATTAAAAGCTACATCTATTATGTATCAGTGTCTTCCACATTAGGAAAGGTCGTGGAATTTTTAGTATCGTACACATCACAACCTCAATAGACCTATCAGCGTGTATTTTCCGTTTGCATTTTCTGGGTTTTTAAGGAAAATTTGACTATACGCATTTACCGCCCTCTTTTGGTTTATTATCCTACTTGAGAGTTCGGTTTCTTGGTGGTAAACAGTTATTGTTACATTTAGCAGATGGCGTAGGGGGTTATATTTTTTTAGTATATTTGCTTAATACTCGTAATATCTCGTATAGGTTTTAACCAGTTATAACGTTTCCATAATGTTGTTTCTTTAAGTGTTAAGCCTGGTAATGCTAATATTACTATTGTAACAAGTGTTTTCACCGTGACTCGATAGATGGCGCTGTGTCATTTTCCTGCATCGCGGTATGGTTTCGTTGCAAGCGTTGCAATATAAGCTCACCGTATTTATTTTTATTGTATACACAGTAGGAATTACGTAGTATACAATTGGTATCCATTCGCTGGCTGGATCTCTTTGGATCTTCGTAATTACTAGGTTTTCTTGTAAATTAGTTTAGTTTGAGTCACTTAAATAAATAGTTTCACATCACTTTAGAGTTTCAATCAGTATAACGTCAACTCATACCTTCTGAAGACCCTAACCCGGCTACACTATTATAATTATGTAAACCAACTTCAATATAGGCTATATTATATACCTACTAGCTACCAATAGCTACCTATAATAATAACTAGCTGTTGCCCGCGGCTCCGCCCGCGTGGATATCGAAATCCGTTTCAAAAACTATCCTATCTCTCAAGTTGGATCGAACTGCACATGGTGTGCGAATTTTATTATAATCGGTTAAGTGGTTTAGGAGTCCATTGAGGACAAACATTGTGACACGAGATTTATATATATTAAGATTGTTTATTTTTAATACATTTTGGAGACTGACATATTGACATTATGATTACTCCAAGGTTAAAAACCTCGGATGCAATTGGGACAAACGGTAGGATGAGGATATTTTTTAGGATTATGAAACTACTCGTGCATTATCTTTTCTTCATTACTTTTTTATTCTCCCTTGGACGATATTCAGTAGTATCTGTCATTTGTCGTCTCAAGAATATTTAAATAAAATTTGCGTGCAATTATTCGCCCCCGCATTCTTATATTTGAATACCAGGCTTGCAGCGGTACACAAGAGGTATTTTCTCTGCCTCTGATGTAAATATTATTATCCATCTCTTCGTTTCTAACTATGAAGATTCATGAATGAAACGACCTACAGGGTACACGCATGCGCGTTAACCAAATTACTACAGAACTACACAAATAACGTTTTTCTTGTTTTCATAAATGAAATAAAATAATAAATCAAATCAAATCAACCAACATCCTTTATTTATTTTCTTTACTTCTCCTATCAACAAACGGAGGTTACTCTAAAACAACTTGAGACAAACTGCTTCAATAAAGGCTTTTATACTAATCGAGTTTACACTTTTTGAAATTATCTGATCGTTAAATCTCTCCTGTACGTTGCTGACCAATACTAGCGTTATCAGAAACTGCAAGCGATGACTAACGTGATGCATATAACATAATATACCTATCTTAATATATATAAATCTCGTGTCACAATGTTTGTCCTCAATGGACTCCTAAACCACTTAACCGATTATAATAAAATTCGCACACCATGTGCAGTTCGATCCAACTTGAGAGATAGGATAGTTTTTGAAACGGATTTCGACATCCACGCGGGCGGAGCCGCGGGCAACAGCTAGTAATGATAATAAAGGTTCAATACTTAGGGTAGATAGGTCATAATAATAATAGTTATTTTTTAACTTTTTACAGGTTTTTTTATTGTTCTTTTTTTGTGAGTCGGGGGTTTTTTTAATTTTTAATTTAAAGTTTATTAATTTTTGTAATAATTAGGCTAGAGCGCATGCGTGTACCGTGTAGGACGTTTCATTCATAAATTTTCATAGTTAGAAACGAAGAGAATGAAGTTTGACAAAATAGTTTGTCCACCTGGAAGAACCCGTGTGAAAAAGGCAGAGGAAATACCTCTTATGGACTGCTTCAAGCCTAGTATTCGAATATGAACATGCGGGGGCGAAAATATTTCTATGCATTCTTTACATAAGATGAAATTTCACAAGAACAACGAAACAATTCGACAGCACTTGTAGTTTGAACTATAATTGTACCAAGTTTGATCGAAATCCCTCCAGTAGTTTTTGATCCATGCGCGCACATACAGACAGAAAGACAAAAAAAATAGTGATTTGCATTTTTTGCATTAGTATCGATCACCAATCATCTCCCAATAGTTATGTTGTAAATTCCAATATCTCTACACGAGTATATAGAAAACGGCCCCGACACGCGACATCTGACAAATGTGAACAGTGCTGCTACCCGACAAATGGGAACGAGCTGTTCTGCTCTGCGGCTCATTGTGTCATCTTGGCGGGGAGAAGTGTTCAATGCATGTTGTAGAAGCTTTCTGACTCGTTTAAGATTAGCTATTTTATTGAAAGATCATTATCAACCTACCTATGACGTCAAACCAGCACTTTTTAGGTCTATTCCATCTACCATGACCCAGTGAAGGTGGATTTGCCAGACATTTGTTATCCACATAACTTGGCGGTTGTCGCAGAATGTGTATGCAGATGCAGCAAGCAAGATAAGGATTATGGTACCAGCTTACCATCGTTTGTTCGATGTTGGGCAGATACTGATCTGCGAATATGCCTGGACCGTACAGGTGCCCTTCACCATAGGCTGGCGCTTATGCATGCACCTTTCATTCATAAAATTTCATAGAAACGAAGGAGTGATAAATAAAATACCTCTTGTGGGCTACTACAAGCCTAGTATACGAACTTAAGAATGCGGGGGTGGATAATTGTATGCAAATAAATAATTATATCGAGAATAAGCTGGTTGAAGCTTGTTGAAGCTCTTTCCACCTCACCGGACCGAACCGAACCGAGGTTGGCGCTCGGGTGAGGAAAAATGTTAAGAAATTTGGATGCCTGGTTTTTATTTTTATTTTATTTTTATTTATTATTTTTCGTTACTCCGGTGGCGGAACCACACTTCACTATTGGCTATTCGCAATTTGTTATCCACCTATATTGTATTCGAGGAAATTCTTATAGATTCCTAAGCCTTCCACGATTCATCAAAAAAGAGTGGTTAAGGCAAATATTTCTGCGAATAAAGCAAATAATATACACGAATAAGCCCTCCCCACTTCGATTTATACACGTGAATAAAGGCGAATAGCGAATAGCAAAGAGTGGTTCCGCCATAAGATAATTAAAATTAGTGAAATGTCCAGTTTTAATTACCTTGCAGTACGAGTACTTTTTGGTGTGATGACGTAAGCTTCCTTACGGCCAACAGATGTCGCTCTCAGTACTAGGGTCACATAAACCTAAAGAGTCGTGACAACGTTTGCAAACGGAGGGTGAGAGTACCGAGAGGGACCGCTGTTACCGCTATTTGGTATTTTCAACCATATTACCTACGCTTTAAGTCTATAATATAATTAAGGTTCTTCAAATAACTTGAAGCTATATCCACGATTTTTAATATACATTGTATATAATGTAATGTGTTGTGTAATTTAAATGCTGCATACTCACAAATTCAAAAACATCTTAGCAATTCTTGATTTTGTGAATGTGCACATCATTACAGTACTTTGTAAGCTAAGATCAATTTGATGCCAAATGTACCTCATAAGTTCTAAAATACCTGAAAACCATTTTTAGAATAAAGGTCCTGCCTCATGTGTAAGTACTTACTAGGTCATACTTGACTACGAATAAGATAGAAATGTGACTAAAATGATAAGTATGAATCGATACCTAATCTATCTACATTATACAAGAAAGTCGTATTAGTTACACTATTTTATAACTCAAGGACGGCTAAACCGATTTAGCTGAAAAATGGTGGAGAGGTAGCTTAGAACCAGAAGACGGACATAGGATAGGAGTGAAGTGGAGTGGAGAGTGGAGTAGAGTCGAGTGGAGAGTCGTTTATTGGTGGCGATATCGACGTTCAAGAAGGCGAAACCGCGGGTGAAAGCTAGTTCTTAATAAAATATTATTGCTAATACAGTACTTATATCTTTATAATAACATTCACAAATTAAAACTATATAAAACCATACGAAAGGATTGGGATCGTGATTGCAATTTCCACATAATTTGTAATTGTAACCTTGGGGTAATCGTCGAAACGAGTAGGTACGTACAAATGTACATACTCCTTTCGAACAAAAAATGGCGATTAAAAATTCCGGTTTGATTTATCAACAAAAAATCGAATACATTGTAAGCGGCACAGCCTAGTGATAAGTGTCACAGAGATCACACTATTTTACTTTTTTTATACCACTTATGTGGCAGACAAGCACACGGCTCACCTGATGGAAAGCGGTTACCGTGGCCTATGGATGTGTGCAACACCAGGGGCGTCACACTCGCGCTGCCGACCGTGTAAAAACCTTCTAATGCCCTTCTTGAAGAACCCCATATTGTAGCCACCAGGGAAAACCACTGCAGGGAGATCATTCCACAGCCTAAGCGTGCGCGGAATGAAATTTCTTTCATACCTCACAGTGCGCACTGCAGGCGGATGCAACGTGTGGGGATGAATACTTTGCCTGTGGCGAGCGGTGCGATGACAGAAAGTGGCTGTAGGCATCATGTCGAACAATTCTTCTGAACACCCACCATTATATAGGCATACCATTATATATTACTGATTATAGTAATGGCCGATGAGGGTATACGTGGTACTTCCCGAAAGATGAAAAGGGATCGTAGGGTGGCTCCTAAATGTGTGTGGGTCGGCACCTCCACACGGTGCACCCGATCAACAGAGGCAAGCAGCGCCTCCCAATCGCCACGGGAGACGCTGTTCGACATCCAGTGGAGGCAGGAGTAGTCCTCTAGAGAAGACCATCTTAAAATCATAATAATCATCGGGTTGTGTTCCCGCCAGTAAGTAGGCAGAGCTCAGCCTATCCCTCCTCTCCCCACTCTTCCTGGCCTTCTCACCTCTTCCCGGCCCTCCCCCTTCCCTTCAGGGTAGGCAGCGCGTGTGTGTCACCCTTAGTGTTGCACACGTCCATAGGCCACGGTGACCGCTTCCCATCAGGTGGGCCGCGTGCTTGTCTTCCACCTACGCAGTATAAAAAAAAGTGTCGTGGGGATTTCCGCAGGACAAAAAAAAGTATGGCTCTTAAATCACCCATGTATAAACACGGTGAACATTTACCTTAAATTCAAATATGGAATAACAAAGTCAACTTTTCAATTTATAATTTCTCATTTATTTCGTAATTGATTTAACAGTAATTGAGCAGTTCATCTCGTGTGCAGATCTTGTTACAGCACTCTTCGACAATGGTTTGGCGTTTAGCGCGTGCACCTCCAAGCGCTAAAGCACCTTCCTTGGGTATCCACCAGCCAGCATCGCGCTTCACCATATTAACAGTCCAGCACAGTTCCGCCACCACGTTAGATAGTTCGCGCCCGCAGCGTCTATGAGGAACGTCTGAGGACACGTGCCCACAGACGAATATAACCACGAGTAGTAACTGTGAGAATTTCATATTGGCTGAGTGATCTTGAATGGTGTCTTCGTTCTTGAAAGATTTCTTCGTGAAGCTGCTACTCCGACGTGTGTAATTCAAATGTAATGGTTACAAATGGATTATGAGCTTTTATACCCACTGATTCCTCATCAATATTCAAATATAATAATTTATGTCGTTTAATCCGAACTTTTAGGCTAAGCGCGCACTCCCGTTTAAATTTTACGACACGATTTTAGAATACGCTAGAACATTATCGAAGAAAATTAATTGCGCGCACTGCGATGAAAATGTTGATGAATTGTTATTTCTCAATATGAAATTTCGTACGAGTCGCTTGTCTTGCGTTGTTCCTTCAGAGGAGCAAAAAAAAGACAAAAAGAAACTATCAATATTGTACACATCCTTTTACAGCATGGTTTTTTTTAACCATGCAGCTCCGTATGCTGCAATACAGTTTTGAGACAATCGCGTCACAAAAAAATGGTGACAAATTTAAATCACAATTTTAAAATTGCTGTGATTATTTTATCGCATATGAGCGTACTGACATATAAATACATAAGTTGCATTTTTGCGACAAAATAATCGCACGAGAAAAAAATCGTAGTGCGCGCTTGGCCTAAGTGTCCTTACATGTCACCTTGATTATTTTGTTTTGAATGAACATGCCTCATTACTAAATTCTAAAAATATTATGGCAGTGTGAATATTTTATACTAGCTGTTGCCCGGGGCTCCGCCTGCGTTGATTTTGAATTCCATTTCAAATTCCTTTTTTCATGCGGAAGTTCCTTCGGATACCACCCCCGTCACCTATCAGGAGTGGTTAAGTCTGACTCGGACCTGATTGCTTATCTAGAGCATATCCCACGCTCCCCAGTTGACCCTGGGCCATTCTACAGTTTTAAGATGGCCCCCTCAGGAGTTGAAAGCAGGATGTCCCTACCGAACCCCGGAAAGGAGAGGATGGGCTGACGGGATAGTAGGCGGAAACATCTGCAACCCCTACGCTTACGCTCGGCAACCAGCTCACCTCTTGCTTTTACTCCACTGTGTTCTCTGGTAGTCAGAAGGGCATGTGAGAAGCCTTCAAGTAGCCCTCTACAGAGCCGCTCTTATTACGGCCGGTATTTACCGTGGAAAGCAGCGACTCCCCTGGCAGTGATGTGCTGCCGCCTGCTTTGCCCAGAGTAGAACGCATGGACGTTCTGGACCATGAACTCAAATCCCGTTCCCGCGCTGCATCTGCTGCATCCAACCTACGACAAACTTATAATTTGCGATTGGCACAGTAATCGGGTCTAGGGATCGAACCGCAAAATTAAGTTTGTTTTTTAATTGCATATAAAGGTTCACTGCTCGTTCCCCGTAGGCTACATACATACCACTTATAGGCTACATTATATGCTATAAATATATATGTTGACTTGACTTCTTAATAATATAATAAATTCATATAATGCCGTTGGACGTGTTAGCGGCCGGACGTGTGCAAGTGTCATATTCTTATTTTATTTTAATTAATTCCTATTGGCTGCAGTGTCGAAATCTAATTTCTTGTCACTCCTATGAAGTTTATATGGATCGGCTCCTCCTAGTGGGCGGTCTGTGAGAGGGTCAACAACATTCAACAGTTTTCGACTTGAAAAAGTGTTTACCAATTGGCTGGTGTCTGCTGAGATTTGAACCTGAGGCGCGCTGCTCGGTGTTTGTGCTCATCGGTGCCTTTGCCGCTGCGCCATCGTGTAAGTGACGTGAGTGCTTGATTTAATATCCACTTCCTACGGCAGGCGCGGCGTAGCCAATACTGGCCGCCGCTACGAGGGTGCTACAAGAAACACTACGCCTGCTACATCGTGCCTGCCGTCACCGTATTGCATTGAACACTGCGTTTGTGAGCACTGTAGCGGATAACAGGTACCGGCGGCGTATCTTTTTGTTTGCTGCTCGACCTTAGACGCTCTGGTTTTTAACATGCCTAACGTTAAAAGAACCCCACCATCCAAATCTCCGAGTGTAAACTTGGTAAGAGAGCCCTCACACTCCGATTCTGAGTTGTACTCCTCTCCGACAAAGAACACGCAATCGAGAACTAAACGCCCGCGCATGGAATCTTCACCCAATAAACCAGAAACCTCTAGTGGTGTTTCACTGGAACTAATAATGAGTACCCTGACCGCTATGAAGACGCAACAGGAAGTGACATTCGCTAAAATCTTCTCTGAAATGTCTGATGTCAAGGAAAAAGTACTCCAAATACAAAAAACAAACACCGACATCGAGAAGTCGATAGATTATATGTATAGTCACTATGAGGACCTGAAGCTTCAAATATTGGACCTGGAAAAGACTCGAGATGAAAATGCTGAAACTATCAACAAGCTTGAGAGGCAACTTCAGGATGTCAAACTGAGCTCCAGGTCTTCTTCTATCGAAATTAGAAACGTCCCCAACAAGGAGCATGAATCGGTTGCGGAGATGATGGACGTCGTGTGTCAGATAGGCAAAACTGTCAACTTTGCAGTCCCAGCGTCAGAAATACGTGACATATACCGTTTACCAACCAAACCTGGAATTAACAAAACTATTGTAGTCGAGTTTTCTGCCGTGCGTACTAAATCCAACTATCTGTCAGCGGCCCGCAACTTTAACAAAGGTCGCAAATTAGAAGATAAATTAAATACGCAAGTAGTAGGTATATGCGACGATAAAAAACCTATATATGTCGACGAATATCTTCCCGGCTCCACGAAGAAATTATTCCTTCAGTCTCGGGACTTTGCAAAAAAAAATGGTTTCAGATTTTGCTGGATAGCGAACGGCAGGATTCTGCTGCGTAGGGGCCCGGAGGTCAAAGAAACTTATATTGTTAAGACAGAAGATTGTTTAGCAAACATACTAAAAAACAAATGACTAGGCAATCTGTGGTACATTAATAACCTGTATTTTTTCTTGGCGATGTACTATCAAATAATACCATGTAAATGTCTCAAAGTTATAATTATGATATTTTTTAACATAAGTCGCAGACTCCTCACTTACTACATATCTCACACACACTACATTTCTCTCCACTCCCACGACTCAGCTTATACGCACGATCTCTTAAATACTAAGTTCTATTACACCGTCCTAACTACTCATATCTTTCCCTTACATAAGGTGTTTAAACTAATTTCACAATACAATAAATCAATAATATCTACACTAATTATGTCTACTCGAAAAATTATAATATATATCTACCAAATAGCGCTACCCCTAGGCACAGCTTCAACACTAATTAATTTAAATCATAAATGGCTTGTATTAGTAAAATTTTAGACGAAATTGATCAACACAATGTAGCCACATTTGAGATCTGTCCCCCTTGCGTATACACTCCTTTAAAATATGTAGCGAATTCGTCAATTAAAATTATTCATATAAACATCCGTAGCGTTCACAAGAATCTTGACAGCTTTTTAGTTATTCTTGCTCAGATGCCTATACAATTCGACTTTATAATACTGACGGAATGCTGGCTTAAAAACTCAGGACCTGCTCCATATATAGACGGCTACACTACACATTCCACTATAAATAACCCAATACAAAATGACGGAGTGATAATCTATACTAAAAATAACATACAATGTACTATAACTGAACCGGCGTTCTTTTTGGACGCAAATTGCTTAATCTGTCATACACGAGACACTACAATCATTGGTATATATCGTTCACCATCGTATACCGACTTAACTAATTTCTATAATAGTTTGGAAACTGCTGTCTCTACCTCAAATAGCAGCAAATCTGTTATAGTTGTAGGGGACCTGAATGTTGATATTCTTAACAAAGACCTGAACTCAGACGAATATCTAATTCAAACAGCTACACTGGGCCTTCTGCCTGCTTTTTTGCATCCCACTAGACCAATCTCAAATACCTGTCTAGACCATATCTTACTAAAAACTAAATCTTCATCAAAATCCTTTTTATTGCAAACAAGTATCACTGATCATTGTGCTACGGTCTTGTGTATGGACGGATGCAAGGTTAAACGCAAATCTGACCAACAGACAACCACACGTTTAAACTATACAGATGCTGCAAAAGATATAGAACACGCTAACCTAGCCCCGGTGCTGGACGCTACGGATGCTAACATTGCTGCAGAAAATTTAATCTCTACTCTCAAAGGCATTGTTTCAACTCATAGCTTACAATTTAAAACATCCAGAAAGTTCAGATTAATTAAGCCGTGGATGACACCTGGTCTCATCCGGTGCGTCAAAAATCGTGACAGTATGCATCTAAAGTTAAATTCTGATCCGCAAAACGCTGTTCTTAGAACAACCTATACAAGATACCGTAATTTTTGTAACCGGCTTATCAACAAACTCAAACGTTCTTATGAAAAACATCAATTTACCATAGCCCAAAATAATGTTAAGGCAACTTGGAAGGTCGTCAAAAAACTCACCCAAACCGAAAAATATAATCAACCAGCTACAAATCTTTTAAATTTATCTTCGGACCCTTTGTCCTCTGTTAACATAATTAACAAATATTTTGCTAATATCGGTAAAACGTTGGCATCCAAAATAACCACCGTCCCTACTGACAGAGACCCGACTTCCAAACATAAGACGCTAAACTCAATCGCGCTCCTACCAGTTAGTGCAAGTGATGTCGACACAATTATAAAAACCCTTCGAGATGACTGTGCCACGGGTTGGGATAACATCCCAGCTAAATTAATAAAAATGGCTCGAAATGTTCTGGTGTCTCCCATCACTCACATCTGTAACCTGGCCATATCACAAGGTATTTTTCCAAAGGTCTTTAAAACAGCGTTGGTCACCCCGGTATACAAATCTGGAGATAAAGATCAAATCACTAACTATCGTCCCATCTCCGTTCTAAGCGCCTTATCTAAAATCATGGAACGAGTTCTTAACAACTATCTATCCAATTATTTAACCAAATTCCGCATCCTCGCCAACAACCAATATGGGTTCCGTAATGGTATCTCTACGGAAGATGCCGTGGTCGACCTTGCATATTCGGTCACTAACAAGCTCGATAAAAAGCTTAAATGCTATGGTATCTTTCTAGATCTCAGTAAAGCATTCGACACTGTTTGTATACCTAAACTGCTACGGAAAATGGAAAATGTGGGTATACGAGGTCTAGCTCTTGACATCTTTAAAGATTACCTTTCTGACCGAGTTCAATCTGTCAAGATATGTGATGTAATTAGCACAGAGGAAAAAATCACCTTTGGAGTCCCACAGGGAAGTATTCTGGGCCCAACTCTCTTCCAAATTTATATCAACGATCTTTGTATTCTGCCTCTAGTCAACTGTGACATCTTCACTTACGCTGATGATACTGCACTGGTGGCCTATGGGGAGAGTTGGGACAGTGCTAAATTACATTCGGAAGATGCATTAAGGAGAGTAATGAATTGGTTAGCAAGTAATTTACTAACCTTGAATGTCACGAAGACCAAATTCTTACGTTTCACTATGCCGCATAGACCAAAACCAGCTGCTGAAACCGAAAATCTCAAAGCCCATATCTGTCCACAAAACACTGTAGCCTGTACCTGTTTGTCACTGACGATGGTAGAATCCATAAAATATCTCGGAGTATTCATAGACGAAAAACTAGACTGGACCACTCACCTGAATGCATTAACATCTCGTACCCGGAAACTTATACACATTTTTAAAAATCTAAGGTTTTCAGCGGATAAAGTCACCCTCCGAATGGTCTACCTGGCTCTGTGTCAATCAATCCTAACGTACTGTATTCCTGTGTGGGGAGGAACTCATAAAAAAGAGTTACTAAACCTTGAAAGAGCTCAAAGGGCTGTGCTAAAAGTAATTCACTTTAAACCACGTGACTACCCCACATTCACGTTATATTCTGAATGTAAAGTCCTAAGTGTTAGGAAACTGTACATTTTAAAATCCATCCTCCGCACGCACTCTACGATCACCTATAATGAGCAGCTTTTCAGACAGCGGCGCCGTGGATTTCCTTTATGTCAAACTGTTCGCTGTCGGACTGCCTTCGCAAAACGACAGTTTAATGGCCTAAGTTCCAAGCTCTATAATAAAGCCCATAAACAATTAAATATCTACGCCTTGACTAAGTGTGAGTTAAAACACAAGCTTAACTCTTGGCTACTGACGTTAACCTACAGTGAAGTCGAGGAGATTCTAACCACAATACAGTAGGTGAGATAGTTCTACTCTTTAACTACTATTAGCCTAGTAGTAGAAACATACATATCGTAAAACGCACATTCATGCTCACACACACACATACACACACACACACACACACACACACACACACACACACACACACACACACACGCACACGCACGCACACACGCACATAATATATATATATAATATATACATACTCTAATTTCTAATATGAGTCAAGCGCATTGTTCGCCTGCTGCATGTACCAATTATTTTGTAACCGCAATATGCCATATAAATGGACACTCTTTCCTAAGATACAGACAGAATCTCTGCCTAGTTTAGGAAAAGAGTCCGTTGACCCCTGTTTTGTTATAGGTACTGGTTTTATCTGTCAGGTTTTATATTATATACAGTTATTATAGACAAGTCTGTACGCCATGCCACTACTTATTTGAATAAAGTTAAAGTTATTAAGTTATATATTAGAACGGGTATGGAATGCAGATAAGCTAGTTCTTAAGCAGTAAGTAAGCACATGTACCTATGTAATAAAGAGAAAATAAATGTTATGTTATGTTAATGGCGTCACTACCATGGATGCCCAAGACCATGCAAAGTGAAGAAGTAAAATCTGGAAAGCGGACTCCGAGTTCCGAGTGAAGGCCTCGGGACTAAACAAATATGATAATGAATTTAATCATTTTTATATGCAACGTCGTTATTACACATGCACATACTTAGACACTATTACCATACAAACACTATGGCAGTCGTTAAAGGTAGTTGGAACTTCGATATCGCCATTGGTCATAATGACCATTGGTTGTGAAGGTCAGATGGCAGTCGCTCCACGGAAAATATCGAAGTTCAGCCGCGTCACAGTTAGACTGGAAAGCCGACCCCAACTGAGTTGGGAAAAAAGGGTTCAGAGAATGATGATACTTAGACACTATTGACAGAAATGTAAACATAAAGAGTTGCATGTTAATTCTAACGTAAAACCTAATTATTATTCAATATACTGTGTAAATCAATTTCATTGTTTTCTAATTTGTTGCATTTTGTGTATGACCTGTAACTATTTATTTGAATTTCAAAGAAAATTAATATTCAGTCTTTCTAAGTACGTGAAAGAAAATTATGAAATGACCCGTGGCGAGTAACCTATTAGCAAGAGTTGGTTGTTGGTTCAAGCCAAATTCTGTACAACTGTGACGTCATTATGAGCGAGAAGTGGGTATCTTAAATAATGGGGATTGTAGGTTTTACTGAAAGAAGACTTCATTATCATGTATACATTATCTTGGAAGTGTAAAACTGTTTTTCAGGACTTCAGGACCTGATCGTCGTTGGTTGGTAAATTTGTACTTTTTGATGATGCGCAGCCCATTTTTGTAGAAGCACAGTTTAGATCATTATGATACCAGTAATGTAGATGAAAATTTCTTCGTTTTAAAGGTATATTATCAAGTCATAACTAATATCAGTAGGTTCCGTTGTACTATAAATAACAAAAAAACACCGACAGGTCAATCGATGTATGGAAAATGATCTTACTTCTTTGTGGCATCGATCGATGGGGACAATCGTTACCATCGAGTCTCCGGGTGGTATCCATGGGGATTTCTGCATAATAAAAAAAAGCTATTTGGGTCTCAAGTGAAGGTTAGTGTGAAGTTAAATCCATGTTTGTAGGATCGCAAGCCTTTCCCTGAAAAGGGTGCAATGGTTATTAAGCTATAATATCGAGAACACTACACGTTGCACAAAAAATTTCTAAAAACAGTTGTGTTGAAAATAACTTTTCCACAATTTTGGTTGAGTAACTTTTAGCCGTAGAACCAAAGATGACAAAATTACTAAAGAAAACAGGTAAACATTATAGGAACAAATTTTTATAAACTTAGGATTTCATTTCCCAGTCCTAGAGTGGAGACCCCGGATTGGTAAACGGACGGTGTTACGCCATCATCAAGATGGTCAGTCGACCAGTATAAGATGGCTGGGATAAGCTGGATGCGCAATTCGGAGAATCGGGTGTATAGCGCAAATTGAGGGAGGCCTATGTCCAGCAGGGAACTGCTATTGATTGACAGATCGATAAAATTTCATGGATTTCCTTTTATTTATTTGAGCATATTTTTAGAGAGACTTGATCTTTATGATTGGCCCAGTCGATTGATGCCATAAAGGTAGGATGTAAATTTTACGGATTTTGACCAATTCGATTACTGAGCATTGCAGGCAAATATTCGTAAGTGTTCGAATGCATTTTAAGGGTCTTCTTTCAGTAAAACTGTCTATTTACATTGTTTATGATACTTTCTATCCATGTGGCCGTCTAACCTTGGGAAATCCGGAAGCGATTGGTCTAAGATTCCACCTTAAAGTGCAAATGGCTTGTCAAAAAATTTTCAATCCAGAATATATGATTAATTAATAATTTAAAAAAGTTTATTGGAGCTATGTATACACATAATAATTTAGATTTATACATATACTTAAAAAAAAACAAAAATGTTACTTGCTAGCTTACTATTATATAGGTAATCAGAATACTTACTACGGTTTTGCGCCGCTTGCATGGCCACAGTTCCATTTTTATCAATAATAAAATACATTTAGGTATGTTTCACGTTTTCTTAAATAATTCTGAAGAATGGATATGCAGCTACATTATCCGAACCTTTAGCATATTTTACTCTTAAAAGCCATCTAAACCAAACTAAGCTTAGCTTGCAATGTGGGTTCTAAAAAGATTTCATAAATAGACTAACTACTTAACTTTTTCTTTATAGTACCTACTTAGTGTCTTCTGTAAAATGTTACCTAATGTTCGATTTATTATACCTTCAGTTATAATTTGCGTTAAATTATGGTGAATATGTGTTTAGCTAAAAATATATTAAGTACCATCTTATGAATTCCATTTTTTCGTGAATAAACAAAATAAATTAAAGGTAAAGCTTTCGTACAAATAATATTCGTGCCAAATTTGAAGTAAATCCATGCAGAACTTTTGAGTTTATCCCAGACATACATACAGACAAACAGACAAAAATTCTAATAACTATATTTTTGGCTTCGGTATCGATTGTAGGTGATTGTAGGTCATACCGCAAATGTTCCTTAGAAAAATATTCAATGTACAGTTTTTACTTTCCTACCATTTTATTAAAGCCCGTCAAGCTGAGGGCCACCACTGCAGCACTATCGGTACAATTTATGTAGTGGTGACACTCGCTTCTGAGACTACCTTTAGCTTCCCATCAGTCGAGGTTTATAAGTGCCCGGTTAATGGCAACAGGCTCGCCATTGGGAACTAAATGTGCGAAATGTGGGTGCTCTCTGCCTACCCCTTCGGTGATATAGGCGTGAGTTTATGTATGTTTATACAGTCGAGGTGAAGTCAAGATAGCGTGCCCAATATAAAAAAAACCAGCCAAGTGCAAGTCGGGCTCGCCCACGAAGGGTTACGTAATGGTTACGTAGCAGCAAATAACTTCAGCAACTAACTATAGGTATACCTACGAGCGTGGTTTATGACGTATTAAAAAATCTCATTCAAACCAATTTTCGATGGAAGTTTGCATGGAAATGTACATCACATATTTTTTTTAGATTTATCATTCTCTTATTTTAGAACTTAGAGGAGGGGGGGGGGGCACTTATTTTTCCACTTTGGAAGTATCTCTCGCGCAAACTATTCTGTTTAGAAAAAAATCATGTTAGAAACCTCAATAGCATCTTCAAGCATCTGTCTATAGATACCTACCCCACGTAAGGATTTGATGAAAAAAAAAATTGTTCCAGTTTTGAGTATGGGGGCCCCGAAATTTATTGCATTTTTCTAGTTTTGAAATTCTTAATGCGGTTCACTGAATACGTCTACTTATCAAGTTTCAACAGCATAGGCCTTATAGGACATACGGACGGACAGACGGACAAACAGACAGTGACAGACATGACGAATCTATAAGGTTTCCTTTTTCTGTTTTCTGCCAATTGGCTATGGAACCCTAAAAAAGATATTGTGTGTGAACTCTCTTTATATTCAAGTATTCAAGTCACGAGTGAATAGGTTCCTTCTAGGTAAGCGACATTCATCGTAGACCACATCGTCACTTATCATCAGGTGGGATTAAGGTCAAACGTGAGCCTATCATGAATACATCTCAATTCCGTAGAAATTTGTAAAGGTATATACATAGTTACTGCTCGATAGACCACAATAATGACTGTCAAAATTTTCTCTACCGCTTTATAAAGATTTTGGTCATCATACAGTAAAAAAATTGTATGATGAAACATTCTAGCCCCTTTTAAAAGTACTTTATTGCCCATGAGTGCTGAATCGAACCTTGTACCACGGAGAACTCCCTAGCTAAAGTTAACATTTATACTGTTTCATTGATTCTAAACAAACACTGGAGGAGAAATTAAATATACTAAGACGTGACGTCCGCGAATGAAGATGGTTGCGTCATAGTTTTACTTCCTTTATAATAACTGACTACTAATTCAAATTTAAATACATTGTTCATTCGAACGAATAATCTAGGTGACATACAGGGGGACATGTATGGACAGGGATGTTTAACCCGGCAGCGCTATCCACTTTGGGTCATAACGACCCGAACATTTTTTAAAGACCTTTCTGAAGCTGGAGATAAGACTTCGTTTTATTAGATTTGCAACTGGATCCAACGTGGCGTTCAATGTGAAACTCCTGAGGATTTACCAGCCAAAACTCCAGGTGTTTACAAAAGATCATGAAGAATACTTTTTAATTTTTGACTCGTTATTAATATACTGAATTAATATACTAATTTGATCACTGAAGATGACCTCGCTCAGATTCATACTGATGTCATAATGATTATTTTTGTGATAACCATCCACGACTTTTCAGTCTTTATGTTTTTAAGTTAGATTATGAGTAAAATGTCTAGTATTTTCAAGTAAAGGGTTTAAGTGGGTTTTCTTAAGTTTTTGTTATAGCTTTAATATAATTTTTAAAATATAGGCAACACATGATTTTTGGTTAATAGTTTTTGTTATTTTGCTTTAAATTCATATAAAATAATATTATCTCTTTTATAAAACTCAGGTATTTGAGTAAGTTTTAAAAATATTTTCTTAACACGGGTCATGTTGACCCAACGAGAATGTTACTGTTAAAAAATTTCCACCTGAATGGCGCCAGGTTAAAATACGTAGGCGTGAATATTAATGAAGAGATATTTAGTATAAAAGCCTAAGATCGTCGAAATATCGTCACATAACAATCTCACATCTTGAAATAGTAGCAACGAATAAGATCACAATTTCAACATGAAATTCTCCCAGATACTAGTGTTGGCTGCGTTTGTCTGTGGCTACTGTGGATACGTATCGACGGATGTTCCTCATAGACACTGCGGGCGCGAACTATCCAATTTGGTGGCGAAACTATGTTGGAGCTCTGGCAGAAGTGTGCAGATGCTGAAGCGCGATGCTGGCTGGCGCGACGCTGGGTGGATCCCGATGGAAAATGCTCGAGCACTTGGAGGCGCACGCGGAAAACGCTTACTTGCCAACGAATGCTGCGTCAAGGCTTGTACCACTGATGAACTCCTCAACTACTGTTAAATATTTGTGCCAAATGTTTCATTGATTCCAAACAAACGTTGAAGTAAACATAAATTATATAGGTACAATAAATCTTGTCTTTCATTTTATACACTTGAATATAATATGGCTGCTTGCGGTTACTCGGTAAGTACTCAGTTCTCAGTTGTCTAACACGATATTAAATTTTTGGCTTGGCACCAGCCCTTAATTCTTATAATATATCAATGATTCACTTCAATAAAGACATTAAATAGTTGGGGCACAAAACTAAGCCATCGTTACCACACTATCAGTAGTTTTATAGAGGTCATGTAGAGCAGGAGATGGGGCACAAAAGGCACGAAATCAGGGTGCGATATGGTTCGCGCAGAAGCTCCGCAGTCACATGCAATTAAGCCCGGGTCTCACATACCCCACTTAAATAGAGGTAAGTATGAAGTCAGTAGGTGGTGGGAGTTTCTCCTTCGAGGGTTCCAGCGACTGGGAGTGATACTCGACAAGTAAATCACTAATTCTTTTTTATCAAAAACTACTTTTTTCTGATTAGTTAACGTAACGGCTAATATAAACCGAGTTTAGGTAAACATACTGAACGCATTTGCTCTTATGAGACAACGACATTTAAATAAGATAAATGAATAAAGTGAGAAACATCTCGCTCGAAGAAGAAAACATACTGTCTAAGCTATTAGTAGAGAGAGTATTGTATAGCGAAAAAGTGGGCATTCATATTCGATAGCTCGTAATAAAAAGCTTTTAAACACTGAACAATAACGATAGATCGTTATTACTTGTAGGATCAAGAATATTCTTTCGATAACGTAAACGTGATTTTACCTTTTACTATATTTTTGTTTAATCTAAGGCTGATTGTCCACCGCCACCGACAACGAGATGATGGTGCCGACGACGTATGCAATTCATGCCTAAGCTTCTTCTTACGGTCTACAGATGTCGTTGTACCGCACAACGCAAAGCTAGCTGCCGCCGAGCCACGGGAAATTTCGCTCCCCTATTACTAGGGACGCATAACCCTCAAGAGTTGTGAAAACGTTTGCAACTGGAATGGTTAAAGGGACGCAGCTGTTACTGCTTTTTGGCATATTCAACCACATTACTTGGGATTAGAGCCTATAATACTATTTTACGAAATATAGCACCAAGAATTTACAAATATATAAATTTTCTAATCAACTAAATAAAGTAAATATTTACGTGGTGTCATAAAATTCCTTCGTATCATCACCGATTGTTAATGTACCCAGAAGGATGGCAGCATTACTACTTAATACTTAACACCATTTCAACAAACTTTAGAAACACGAATTAACTAATTCTGATCGCCTTTTCATATCATTGGGGTAGGCAGTTTATCCACCCCAATGTAACTACGGTTACGTCTTATAAGGGTGCAAAACGTCTTAACTTTCACACCTGTACTAGGAAAACATATTCTATCTGGAAGCTTCATACAGCGATTGCATCATAATATGCACTATACTTGTTTCTATGCGACGCATTTTGCCAAAAACAAGTATAGTGCACGGCATATTCTAACTTGGTAAGGTTTTGGAGTAATGGGGCCCACACTACTCCAAAATCTTACTCCAAAATTAGCCATTCTTCTCCATACATTCCTGTCAGATGTCATCTCCTCAGTCACTCCCTTCCTTTCCATGTCGTCTTTCACGCATTTCACCTATCTTTTTCATGCCAACTAAACATTAGACATTTATCGAAAGAAATTAAAGAAAGAATGGTATATCAAATACTTCCTAGGGTATCATAAACATGATAGAACCTGAATATTGAAACCAAACACATACAACATGTCTGGATGTATATTTATTGCTATAAGCAAAAACGGCTAAATGGATCTAGCTGAAATCTATTACAGAAATAGATTATAGCCTGGAATATATTGTAGGCTACTTTTTATCCTGGAATCAGGTTCCCTTGGGTCACGGGTAGTGGGAACAAAATTTCACGCACGCCGCGGGCACAGGTAGTATTTTCATAATAGGGCTCGGAAATTGGACGCAACTGGGAAATTACTATGAGGATGAAGTTGACTATAATGAAATTATGGTGTACTTAACTAAAAAATATTCATAGCAATCCTCGTTCTCTAAACCTTTTCGTAAGTCAGTTGTGTTGTGATCGACTCACAGTGTAACTAGAAGCAGCCTTCCAAATGTTCCGCGGCCTTCTGACCTCCACAGCTCTCTATATCGAAATTCTGTAGTTACACTATTTTGTCAAACTTAGGTTGCAAACAAACACATGACCCACCTGATAGGAAATGGAGGCTTTTGAAAAAATTGTGTATAATAATTTCAATTCTACTAAATCAAATTGTGGACGAATTCTACCCATGACATAATATATTGTAATAATAATTATTGAGCATGAAAATGCCGATTTCATGAATATAATACAAGTTAAGCAAAAAGTGGCCAAGCTCAGAATGGAAGCTATGTATTTACAACAAACTATTAGTCACATAATTTCATTTATATAATAAAAATGGCTTATTATATAATGTAAAGCAGATTGTGATAATGGTCTTTGAAGCTAAGAGTAAATACCCAGAAACTGTGCCGACGGTCAAATTAAATAATGTACCGCTGCTGAGAGTACAGAAATTTAAGTATCTAGGCCATGTAACTGACAGCCTCAGAGACAATGATATTATCGATCGACGATGATCAATAGTTTTTTATGGCACCAATCTTTAATTATTTTCATCTACAGAAAATCTTGTGATATTGACAAAAGGGAATGCGTTGCTCTTGGTTGCTCTCAGTCTAGGGTAAACTTCGCCGATGTCGTCGCTTAATACCAAATGTTGAACTTCATAATCCTGATACACAACGCTAGCTAAACGATCGCAGCGCTACTAGGAAAGCATGAACTGAGAGAGTTGCATTCAACAAATTTCTAAAGGGATGTTTTGTTACATTTATGCTACTATTTCAAGGTATTTTCAACCGTATCGTTTAGAGTTTAAGCCTGAAAGTCGGTTTGATGGAATGTTGGTTATTACGTCAAAGATAAATCGGAAATTATTACGTCAAAAATATTCGGTTAAAATTTATTATATATATTTTTTTATACACCTTTATTTATATTGACACGAGACAAAAATATACATTCGTCCATAGGTATTTAGTCTTAAGATATCTATGTATAACCTGACGTCTCAAAATGCAGCAGTGGAGTTTGTTGCGCCGTTTCTTCTCCACTAGCTCCTAGGAAGCGGTGGTAAACTTAGTATTAAGTCGTTTTTGACGTCAAAAAGATGTAACGTTACACTATTTTGAGAAATAAAGAAATTGAAATTGAAATTGAAATAAAATCAGTGATGATCTTGAAACGTGGATTGCATGCTTTTGTACTAAAATTCTTATTATTTTTGACATAAAAAGGCAAAACTTATTACTGTAGAAGGAGGGCTAGGAAATGCTGTCTATGTAGCAAGTGAACTGACCAAAGTTATATTATGTTTTACACACTAGCAGTAGTTAACTTAACGATAGTCAAGTCAAGTGAGAATAGTGGTAAACTATTTTTTACCCGCACGTGTACTAGGCTATCATAAACGCGTGAAGTTAAACGTCGGTATCCATTCATACACAGAAAATAGACATTTCAAGTCTCCCCCTTCTAGGAGACTTGGCCTGTGAGGTGACAATATTTTTTACTCTCTAAGAAAATTCCGCTTGAAGTCCGTCATTTTCAAAATTATAGTCATTAATTTTGGAAATAATGGACTTTATACGGTTGTGCTAAGAAGTTCATTATTTTCAAATTGAACGGACGGACGGTTGTTCGTCCCATTATTTTACCATCTTAGTAGTGTAAGTTCCCAAAAATCCTTCCTTAGTGGATGCTTACAACAACAGGCATCCACTGCCAAAATATTAAATTTTAGCGCCAGCAGGCTCTGCGTTTATGGAGTAGTCATTCTGTTAGGCAAATTGGGTAACGAAACCACATGAGTAAAGAGTACCATAGATATTCATGTGATGAAACTGTCTGTAGTGTAACGTTACGCAGGTTGTAAGGTGTTACCGCCGTCTACAGTAGCACGACGCAGGACCGTGGCGCGTTGAATACTAGGAATGCATAAGGTGAAAGAGAATCGAACAATTTGGGCTAGCTAGGGGATACTGCTGGCACGAAGTCACTTGCAGTACTTTCACCCTCCGTTTGCAAACGTTTTCACAACTCTCAGGTTTATGTGACCTTAGTACTGAGTGCGACGGCTGGCGGCTGCTAAGTTTGCATGCGGCGTGCGACTGTATAACGCCATCTGTTGGCCATAATGAGGAAGCTGTGGCTACGTACATTTGTCATATTTTATACACTAAAAAGTAGTAAACAGTAATTAAAACTGAGCCTTTCATAGCTTTTATTAGTCTCAGAGTAACCAAAAATGCTTCAACAGTGCTTCACAAGAATATCAAACTTTTATAACTGAAACTATGCCAGGATCGAAATACCTAATACAGTCCATACGTAGCTACAGGCTACGGTGCTCCGTAGCACGCGAAGTGCTACGAGACACGGCAAAAAAGGTACGTGACCAAGAATTAATTTCTTCTAACTGGGATGTATTATGTGTGTACAGCATCAATATGTTCACCTTCAATTAGAATTATAGTGATGATGAAATTGTCATCAGGTCCCTATCAATACTGCTTATTGTCTCAGTTTATTCCAAAAGAAAAAAAAAATTCTAAGATCTAAATATAAACGTAAACAATGGGTTTTATTTTTTACTAGCTGTGCCCCGGGGCTTCGCCCGTGGCATACGTCGTCCCCGTGGTAGGATAAAAATTATCCTATGTCCATCTCCTAATAAGTTAATATGGTGGTAAAGTTTTCTTAAATTTTCTAGTATCCCGTACAACTTTCTTGACTTTTTCTTTCATAAGAATCTTCTCTAGATAATAACAAACACAACAAAAAAAGAATTAACGAAATCGTTCAAGTAATTTACGCGTGATGCTGTGACCAAGGGAAATAAGGATTCATTATATATATAGATTTAGTTCACAAAATAGGTCGAAGAATACTCGTAGTTTGTCATTTTTAGATAAATAGCTGATAAAAAGTTAAATAAAATCTGTAATTTGTTTAGTCTTATTTACGGAAAAACAACGGAAAAACAAGAAGAAACTAATAAGGGTGACTTATTAGTTTCTTCTTGTTTCAACAGATGGCATTGTACAACACGTCACATGCTAAGCTGGCAGCTAACGTGAATTTTCGTTTTCAGTACTAGGGTCGCATAAATATAAAGAGTTACTCAACTCCAGCTCCTTAGTTCAACGAGTTGAACTAAATGGAATAGGGGGAAAAATCGAGCAACCGGTGCCAGCAAACGTTTACATTATTACTCCTGTGTATGAGTTCCTAGTACTGGTAGCGAGATTTCGCGTGGGTGGGATGGTTCTCGGGTTTTCACGCGTGTCGAGGAACAACGTCATCTATATTGTAAGGAAACATTTATATGAGAAAGATTAGCTCGCAAATGCCATTCAGATTGTAGTATATATGATAATTAAACTGATAATTTTGCAGATTTATCGCTATTGAAGTGTGTATAAATGCTTCTTATTCTAGATTAGCTGGTCCTCCCCCGCTTCACCCTTGGTGTATGTGTAACCCCGATGCATCCTTTTTATAACCCATATACCTATGCCCACAATTGGTCAGTTTCTTAAAATGTATGGGAATCTACCAAATTTATGCCACACAATATGATTATTGCTTTCTCCCTTGGGCAGTAGCGTAATATGGACCGGACGCATAATATTTAGATAACTTTTCTTCTTTTGTTCTAAAAGTAGGTACTCAAAATATTACTAAAACACATATTAATTATACTTATAGTCAATCCACTCCTTTATTTTGCGTTTGACATTTCAATTTTCTGTCAAATAGTTATGTCCAAATGCGTAACCTGACCGATTTCAAACAATAATCGACTTAGTCTCTGAAGAAGTTGCAATCGATTTCAAACTTCAATTTATTTTATTTCTGCTCGATATTCAAATTTTTTTACTTCTTTTGCGTGCCAGACGTATAATTGAATAAAATAATTCGCAATGAAATCTGTTAAAAATATTGTTATTTTTATAATAATGATAATATTAAATAATGGCTATTATTAGATCTTCCTACAAAATTTTATGTTTTGTAATAAACATTCTTTTTTTCGTGTACAATGTCAAAGTCAAAATCAAAGTCAAAAATCATTTTATATTCTGTACTAGCTGTTGCCCGCGGCTCCGCCCGCGTGGACGTCGATTTGCGCGTTTTTTTACTATATCGCATGTTCTAATGAGCCGATTGTGATCAAATATACGTAAGATTTTGAGTCTAACCAAGACCTTGCTAATAAAAAAAACCGCATCAAACCCCGTTCAGTACTTTTTACGTCCATCCTCCTCCTCCTGAATGTATCAATTATTCGGCGACACTTATAGGCTGTTCATACCGATCATCTGTCATGGGTTTACGCCAATAAGATAAGCCTATCGAGTTTAGGCTCCATTGTTTTGTCATGGTAAAAACAATTTGCGGAATTACTGGGTCACCCGCCGTATAATAGCCCTGACCTCACACCTTGCGATTTTTATTTATTTCCGAAAAAGGAAGAAAATACCGAGATAAACGTTTTATGGATGCCGAAGAAGCTATGGCTGCGTTTCAAAAGGCCGTCGAAGACGAGTACATGAATCCATAATACACTATAAAAACAAAGCTTTGTTACAACAACTTTTGTGTTGACGTAAATGTAAGTAAGTTTGAACGATTATTTTAGATTCGTAATTTGCAGCGATTTCATTCGATCCCAACACTAGACATGGTAGAGTGTAGCCGTTATCATTGAGTGAGCAAATAATCGTAAATTTTAAATCAACCGAAACAATTAAAGCATTTTAATTTTGGTAATGAGTTATAAATAGGGTAGATACATATGATACGCCAGTTTATATAATTTCTTGGTCACGCATTTCCAAGTTTACTTGTAGGATTAATGCAACAGTTACATTCTAAAACTGCTGTCAAACGCAAAAATAAGGAGTGGAATGACTATAGATATCAAGTAGTTAGGTGTGATTCAAATCTAATTTGATTAATTGTATTTTTGCACCTCACTCAAAATGACATGTTTGTTGGGTGTTTACACAGAACAAAGAAAAACCCTTAACTGAAACACGAGAACACTGTAGGTGTTTACCAAAACCAAAACAGTCAACAAAGAAGAATACCCATAGTTTAGTAAAAAAAGTATTCTTTTTGTATATAATAAAATAAACATTAACTGGAAAAATAAAGACTATAAAATTTATATACCTACTTAGTTGGGTTAGCGACCGATCGCGAGTGATACGAAGTCGATGCGAAATGAGATCCCTTGCACTGCTTGCCAGTGCTGATTCATAAAGAATATCTTTGCCCGTCTGTGAACTAGGATCTCATAATTATGGTGGAGATTAAACATTGATTTCTTATTTCAAAAACGTTTAGGCCCTGCGCAGACGGCACACTTTTTGTGCGATCGAGTCTGCGGCGCACAAAAAGTCTGCATGGCGCGCAAAAAGTCGGTCGCGGATTTTTCACAGACTCAACGCACACGACGCACATCTTCGATCATTTTGTCGGCACAGCTGTAGGGACGTAGACGCTATGGAAATCGTGCAGAGATCGCGAAGTATTATTTTGTACATGAAGTACAGAAAAAGAAGAAGAAATAGAGAATTTTGGCTACATCCTATACATCCAACATATATAATATGTTTTATATTTCTTGAATTAAAATAGTTACATCGACCTCTGGCGCCATGATAATAGATCGCGTGCGTTACGTCCACCCCTAGCAAATGCAGATTGCCGACTAAAGTGTGCGCCGTCTGCGTTAGCGCGCGTTGTAGCAAACGTTCAATTTTTTTCACACACTTTTTGTGCGGAGCGGCGCGCTGCAGCGCGGTGTGGTCTGCCCGAATTACACGGATTTTTTGTGCGCCGGACTTTTTGCGCGTCGTGTGCGCTACTGCTTATAATTGCATAGGTTCTATTTTCACAGACTAAAAAGTGCGTCACGGATAGTCTGTCGTCTGCGCAGGGCCTTAAAGTTTCACCCCTTTCATGAGGCGTGACCTTGATGGGCGGGACGGGGCGGTTCAATACGTATAGTCTATCCCTGAATTACTAGGTTGTCAGTAACCAGAGGAGTTATATTGGAACCAGGATGATGTTATAAAAGTGCGTAACTCTCGCAGTAAAATCGGTTTATGAATGCGAGGGTAAGTAGGAACGATTCAAGGCTATGTACCTCGATGGTTTTCCAAATTTCGAGTACGAGGCCCAAATCCAAAGGGAATCAAAAGTGCACAAGGTGAAAAATCTTTGCACTCGAGTGCAACCATGAAGTTATAGTGCAACATGTAACTTTTCATCCCACCTCAGCGAGGAAATTACTAAATACAAAAATATTCATTTCAAATTCGAGTTTTTCTTCTTTGCATTTTCTGAGAACATTTACCATAGCAATGTATATATATTTTTACATTATCAGAAAGAAGAGATTTCAAAGAACAAAAAACTCTGTGACTTTTTTTAAAAAGCTGATATTTTGACGTGAGAATTTTCGATTGAAAATTAGGGTGGTTTTTCGATATTTAGTCAAAATAAGCTGAAAAAAAGAGTATTTCAAATCAAAAAAATTACAGTGTCTGTGGGACATAAAAAGCTAAGTTTTCACCAAATTTCGTGGAAAACAAATTTGTTTTGCTGAATATAAAAATAAAAAACCAAAAACTTGATTATTTGAATTTTTTACATACATTTGAGGTTATGTGAAAAAAGTGTAAATGAAAAGTTGTAGGTCTCTTTATTACCTACAACTTTGTCATTTAACTTTTTTCCATAGGACTTGTAGTTTTGCCGGGAAACGAGATAAACCGTTTTTACCCTTAAAACTCACCCCCCCTCCCCACTTCCCGACCTCAGATCGCCCGTAATTTATTTTTCCTTTCATTTTTGTTATATTCTCGTTCTTTTACAACGGGTTTCATCCTACTATAATTTTCTTTTACTTTTTACCATTTTCATAGCTATCGGCACTGGTCTATTCCGTATCTTGCCGTATCACTAACGGCCGGTTTCTGAAAGGCCTGTCAAATCATTGATCAACTAACACTGCTGTTAATTTAACATGGATGTCAAATCAATTTGAGTTTCGGAAAGGCTGATCAGGACCAAAATTAACAGACTAATCTCTGATTACACGCTACCACGCTTACTCCCACGCCCACGCGCCCACTCCAACTCCCACTCCCACGCCCACTCCCACGCCCACTCCCATGCCCACTCCCATCCCCACTCCCACTCCCATGCCAACTTCCATGCCCACGCCCACGCCCTCTCCCACGCCCACGCTTATGTCTACTCCCACGCCCACCCCCACGCCCACTCCCACGCCCACTCCCACGCCCACTCCCACGTCCACCCCCATGCCCACTCCCATGCCCACTCCCATGCCCATGCCCCGGCTTACTCCCACAACCACGCCCACACCCACGCTTACTCCCACGCCCACGCTTATGTCTACTCCCACGCCCACTTCCATGCCCACTCCCACGCCCTCTTCTACGCCCACGCTTACGCCCACGCCCACGCATCCCTTACTCCCACGCCCACGCTTACGTCCACTCCCACGCCCAGGCTTACGCCCACTTCCACGCCCACGCCCACGCATTTCGTTCGCATTCTTTGCTCTTCACCACTGCTAGACGTGCTAATACTCATGTCAATCAGAAAGTGACATGATTGTAATCTAAAGTAAGAAACAATAATAAGATGTCTGAAATATACAATTTTTACAAATAAAATCGTGTAGGTAATTATTGCAAATAAACAAACGTGTTAAAAACATACGTTAATAATGTAGATTTGAAGAGAAAATGTAGATTCACGTAGAAAAACAATTGTATTCATAAGTTAATCGGCCGATAAGCACCGATTAGTTGACAAAGCTTTTGACACGAGTTTATCCTATGATCACGCTTTTACAAGCTTTTCAGAAACCCAAAACATCTTGACATACGATTCTCGAGTCAAATTAGACAGCTATGGCTATGTTAAATGACACGATGATCAAATTAAACTATTTAACCATGCTTCTAGCAACCCAATTGCTATTTGACAAGTGATTTAACAGCCGATTAGTTAATTTTAGCGTTGATCAACCTTTCAGAAACTGGGCGTAAGTCTACTAAGTCACTGTGTTAGACAAAGCATTATTTCAATAAAGGTGGAAACTTCAAAGTAAACATTCTGATAATAGTTATTATCTATATTAATGTTCTTCTAAGCATACAATTTTGATGTATTCTGGTAGATTTTGGTCCATTAGTTACCATAAGTTCACCTTGAGCGTTTGACTACTTTTGGCTGTATTAAATTAAACTTGAAATTTAGAAAATAAGCCATTTCAACGTGCTAGTCAAATATAATAAGTGATAAAAGTTATGTTTCCGCCCGGGATCGAACCGGGGACCTTCTGCGTGTTAGGCAGATGTGATAACCGCTACACCACGGAAACTTGACTAATCTCTCCGCAAATATGGATTACAGTCCACCGTTTTTTATAAAGCATTAAGATTATTTAATAATTATAATAATAGTCCAAGATTCCAGAGCAATCAGACATAACTTCTTATGGATCTTACTCTATAAGAACAAGCAATACAATTTTTAAAGACCGAGCGCTACAATTAAATGAAACTTTGGTACTTTAAAACCGTTATCGATAATTTCCCACAGTTTAAAAGTAAAAATATAATTTGAGATCGTAGTAGGTACTTCAAATAAAAATTGTATGTTGTTAGAAAAACAATCGCATTGCATTCTGCATTCAAGAGCCTAAGGAAAACTATTACTTTCATTATGATCAATTTAAACTTTCTCTCTCTACGGCTACGGTATAGTGGTGGATTTCAAGATAGGCATAATGACCAGGCGTGGAAACACACGGTGTTTGAAATTTACGTCCGCACTGTGCTTAAATTAGCGCCAGTACCGGGAAAACAGAATTCACTAAGAAATCCTTAGCAATATTCGAATACACGCTTTAATAAATGTCGCTTTGAACAGATTAATTACTTATTTAGCAGGTTAACTAATGTTAAAAATAAAATAATCAAATATACCTGATATTGCAATTTACTCCGTACGCGTAGCTTCTCTACGTAGATACTGCGTAGCTCGTAGCATTGGCTCTACGCTGTATGTTGTCGGTAAACTTGTAATTTTAACATAAACAAATAATTACAAATGAATCTTCACAAATTACTGGTAACTTAATCGTGTAGAGGTGATTTTAGATTTGTGATTTAGCCGGTTACGCATCATTATAAAAATTTATAGAATTTAAGTGTCCGTTTGCAATATTAAAATAACTGATATTGGTGTCGATTTGGTGCAAGACGGAGGTGTCAAGGGTCCGAAAGGGATTCTGTCGTGTATTTTCAATAAACTTAACTAAAATCTCTAAATATTATTATGCTGACCTTTAAAACCAATTTAAACATAGCTTTATTCCCTTTGGAAAAACAACTAGGTGCAGTCCGTGGTAATATTAATGGTCTAAAAAATTCTGAAATAAGTAAATCGAGATTTAATTTTCGAGATTTTAGTTAAGTTTAGTTAAATTACACGCCTGAATCGACACCATTATGTTATGAGTACTGCGCAAAAAAATTAAAACCTATGAATCTATATTCACACGGGTGAAGTCGCGAACACAGCTTACTAAATTATTCTGAATGTCTAATGTGAATTTTAAACCAAGTATAATCAAAAGTTAGTTTCTAGGTAGTTTCCGCCAACAATCCGCACATGTGCATAGGTAAAGCTAGCTAAAACATCGTGGCGCTCGCAATACTAGGGACGCATAAACCGAAAGATTAGTAACTGACAATTCTCTAAATGGACATTATGTTATATACTGCTACTACTCCAAGGTATTTTCAACTGTATCTTCAATAGATTAGGACTTAAAGTCCATTTGATTGAGTTTTGGTGATTACGTCAAAATAAAAAGCAATGATGATCTTGAATTTCATGTTTCACGCATTTGTTACAAAATTATTGCAAATACTGTAATAAAAACCTAATATTTTTGATGTTAAAAGAAGCATTAAGTAATGTTCATTATGCAGGTAGCAAATTATTGTAAATAATGTTATGTTTTAAGTCATCATATTGCATTTGTTTGAAATGATCGCTACTACGGCACCGCGCGCACTTGCGTGTGTGCGTTAAGGATAGCGTGTTGAAGAGGGATGGTGAGTGTGTGTGAGAAATGTTCAAATGTTTTCAGCCTATATTATAGTTCTACAATACTTGATCAGAGTGGCGGACTAACTGATTCATTTGTGTAAGTAATTTAACTTAATTCCACTCACGTGCACTTTTTTTTTAAATTAATGCAGGCTTGCGGTTTATTTGCTAGACTTAAAATAAATAAATTGTGAAAAAATCTTTTTCAAGTTAAACGGTTTCAAATTGTATTGTCATCAAAACTAAACTTCTGCCAAATATCACACCAATCAGTCAACTGGAAGGGGGTCAAATTTCAATTACTAGATTTGACCCAAATAAACAAGTCAAGTTAAATAAAACCGTTTAATAAAATAATGATCTTACATTATTATTATTAAATATCCATGAAACTTTATTAAAATCCTGCAAAATCAAATATTAACCTCGATTCAAACTTCTGTTATTTGCACTCTGCTAAATAGTTGAAGACAGTCAAACTAAATTGAAGCAGAATTGACGTAATACTGCTGTTAGCCCGCACTTTGACCAGGATATCATAACCCCGATAGAGGTAATTCTTCGATGTCTCATTCAAAGAAGCTTGATATTGGTCAATTTTCCCCCTTCTAGAGGCGTGGCCTAAGGGTGGTACAAAGGGGTAACGGGTTGGCAAGGCACGGATCTTTATTCCACCCCGAACCGAATCACAAATCCAATTACTGCTGCTACATTATGTTCTCCTGGTATTGTTGCGTCAATCTGCGTGATTCTGTATATAGTGTTGTTGTGCGAATAAAATAAAAAATTGTTACGCATAGGAATTGCGTAGAGGCAAACGGCCCAAACATTTCCACCAAGAGATAAATATTCATTTATTAACGGTAGTTAATTTTATTTCAAAACATTTGATTTTAATTCACAGAAATAACAACTCTCCTAAAAAGTTGGTTCATAATAAATATTATCCTGTTGTAGAAATCCCATGATGTATTTTCAGTTTCTTTTATTTATATTACCTATGTGTTCTATTGGTTTGGGCGCATTAGGGCTAATTCTCATTAGGGCAACCGACTCGCTAATGGACCACTTCTCATTATGGCCACTTCTCATATGGGCTACTTCTGATTAGGGCTACTTCTCCTTTGGGCTACTTCTCACTTGGGCTACTTCTCCTTTGGGCTACTTCTCACTTGGGCTACTTCTCATTGGGGCTACTTCTCATTAGGGCTAATTCTCATTGGGGCTACTTCTCATTAGGGCTAATTCTCATTGGGGCTACTTCTCATTAGGGCTACTTCTCAATATTTGGGAACGCTTATTGAAATAATTTATTTGTAATTAAACCACCTAATTATTTTAAATTGTAAAACGTGATAAAGTTTACAAAATTCATTCCAAAATTTTCTAGTGAAGATACGGTGCAAGCTGAAACTATCATGAATAAAAAAAACTTTTTATATGAATCGTCCTCCATCTTGTACCATGTGTACAAGTTTTGCAAGAGGTAGGGCTAGCTAAAATATCGTGGCGCTCGCAGTACTAGGAATGCACAAGCGGAAAGACTAGTAACTGACAATTTTCCAAATAGACATTATGTTATTCGCTGGGTGCAAAGCGGGGAGTAGGAACAGACGAATCGATCGCAGCGCCCGCCGTGGCTAAAAAAGGAACTCGCGGCGGATGTCATCCTTGCGTATACATAGTGGAGTGTTGTTGTTTATTGTATTTCGTTAAAAATAAAGAAATATGGGTCACGATACCTGCTGTGTTGATAACTGTAAAAACCCTGGCGTAAACAGTGCTTGTAAATTCTACAAATTTCCACAAGCACGTTGGAAACAAGAACAACGAATGAAATGGATAACAGCCGTCAAGAAGAAAAAGTAAGTTAACCTGTTAACCTATAAAATAACACTTTTATTGTTTAATTATCCATATAGTATGAGAATGTTAAGTGACTATAATTTATTTGTTGGTTTATTTCAGTGCTGATGGATCGCCGTGGTACCCAAAGCCCCATGACAAAATTTGCAGTGCACACTTCATTGGAGGCAAAAAAGCTGAAGAACAGGGCAGTCCTAGTTACGTCCCAAGAATATTTCAGACTACATCCACCTCCGCGAGGGTTAAGGCAAATTTAGCCATGTCAAGGTATAACCGATACATGGAACGCAGAAACAAAAAGAAAAAGAATTGTTGAGCAGAGCAGAAGAACCTAATATTCCTTACGAATCAAGAATTGAAATCATGGAAAATACTGCAAAAAAAATTGATAAAGGATGCCAAATAGAAATATTTTCGAGTGTTGAAAATGAAGGAAAAACATTTATATGTAATCGGTATATATACAGTGGCAAAGAAATATGTGATTCTGAAGTACAGACTGATATACCAAGTGACCCCAAGATTATTAAATATGACAAGAAGACGAAAGACCAAGGGTGTAACACTATTCAAAAGACTTTCGCTCATCAAGGAATTATGACAGAAAATAAATATTTTAATGGGTTTCGTTCAATTACTAAGGATGAAGAACTCATTGATCTTGCTGGTGTAACCCGTGGCCATGTTTAACAAACAATCAGCAATAGGTCCGTGTGTACTACATAGAATTGGTTGAATTGTGCCAGTTTACACGGCAAATAAAAAAGGCCAACGTTACTATAGACGCTATACATTTACATGTTTTTAGTTTTACAATAAACGATTTTAAATACGACGTTTCATTGAAAATATTTCTTTGTTTATTTTACTATTCGTAATGACAACTCGCCATTTAACACTTCAGAGTCCGCCTAAAGTTCATCCGTTAGTTGGCGCTGCCGTCGCGCACCCAGCGAATAGGTATACTGCTACAGTTCCAAGGTATTTTCAACAGTATTTTCAATATTATAAGATTTAAAGTCTATTTGATGGAGTTTTGGTGATTATGTCAAAATAAAGAGCAGTTTTGGTCTTGAAATTCGTATTGCACGCTTTTATAACAAAATACTTGATTAATGACATAAACTCAATATTTTGTATTCTAAAAGGAGCATTAAGTAATGTTATTTATGTAGCATGCAAATTAATGTAAAAAATCTTATGTTTTAAGGCGCTGCGCAAACATGTTGCCGACACGGCACACTGCCACAGGAAACCGTAGTTGCTGTGTCCCGTATCGACAATCGGACACAGTTGCCGGTTCCCAGTCCCCGACACGGCACACCACAAGAAACTGTAGCTGTAGTTGCTGTATCTGCTTGTTTTCCGTAGTCTCATGATGGACGTTTGTGAATGTTGCTTGTGTCTTCAACTGACGACTTTTAGTTTCCAGTTACCGACACCGAACACTTTTTGGTCGTCCTGAATATAGTGTTCAGTGGAAGCAACTGGACTCACGTATGCGCAGGGAGTTGAATGATTTCATACTTGTTCTATAGAATTCAAATATTCATCGGTAGCTTGTGTCGGACACAAGAAACAAAAGTGTCTACGTTTGCGCAGCGCCTTAAAGACGGATGCCGAGTGTGTGCATACGAACTATTATAGAATCGCTGAAAGAATGCGTTCCTGACAGGTTGTGTGCGAACGGGCGATTTAACTTTGAACTGGTGTAAAAATTTTAAATATCGTTTATTGACCTTATTAACGTGTGATAACATTAAAAATTTAATTACTGTGCCAATTTACAATACACAGATTAATTTTGGGCTAAAATGATTAACAATTAATTAATTAAAAATATAAAATCAATATTTTTTAAAAGTCATACCACGTCAAACTGCGCTGTTTCAAGGTTATGTCAAATGTTCGCTTTCATAGTGATGAGACAAAATAACAAGGCAATTGTAACCGCATATTTTAGTAATCTTAATAATAATAATCTCTTGGTTGAAAAATATAAAATAGAACGTTATAATTTTATAATACGTAATTTTGTAATAAGCCCGTACCCAAGCTAATAGAAAGAATGAATCATATTTTTATAATGAATGATATGAATATGATTTTTTTTTATTATTTCAGGTAATAACCCATCATTACAATTAATAATCACATAAAATTAAATAAGAATGAAACAAAATTACCACTCCTTTGCGTTGCGCAGTCGGGTAATTAAAAATTAAAAATTGGAAAAACAAATAGGGCAGATAGATAGCCAAATTAGAATAAAATTAAAATTAAAATGAAATCAAGTTGTCACAATTGCTGACTGTGATTATTATTATGTTATTGTAAGTTGGGAACAGGTTTAGAGAACGGTTCTAAGTACAAGTTATTTATTGTACATAACTAGTCATGACGAATTGACATGTCAGGAACGCATAGTCTCAGCGGCCAAACTATAATAGTAGAAATAATGTATTTTCGTGAGTTGTAAGCCTAGTTCCACGTACTCATGACCTAATTAATGAATTGATCAATTTATAAGTATGGAAAGTTTATCACAAAAAGAAATGTGAAATTGATGTAGTGATATTAACTCAAATAACTGAGATAGACGTTTCCATAATGTTTCCTTATGCCATGTGAACTAGTTTTGCATATTCCAGACCCACGGCACCCCTGGCCATACCGCTGATGGTACCGTGGATCCTTTAAAATTAAACGGTACCACCGAGTAAGTTACCCTGAGCATATGCGTCAGTTAGGTCATCTGAGCCACATGAAGTAAACAAGACTAACTCTTATAGACTACTAGATTCCTAGTACAAAGTCTTAAGAGAATTCTTTAAGTAACATTCGCCATCTTAAAATAAAACCGAAGAAAATGCGCTACGTGCGATAGTGGATTCGTTCGGTTCCATCACGTTCTACCGAGGGTTATTTTGGGACTTCACTGAATAGGTATATAATTATCTAGTAGTTTTTTTGTTTATTTCACTTATGCTAGACAAGCACACAGCTTTCTTGATGGGAAGCAGTTATTTTTTAAATAAGTGGCGCAATATAGTGTTTAGATGCAGATTTATAATCTAATGTTGGTTCAATTAGGTTCGTGTGAGTAGCGAGACCGGGTCAGAAATTATACGAGGGCGGTTTGCGCCGTGGGCAATAATTAGTTAGTAAATAAATAACATAAATATAGTAAAAAGCTTTTTTAAGTTAAACGGTTTTAAATTGTGTTGTCATCAGAATTAAAGATTCCTGCCAAATATTAGACCAATCCAACAACTGGAAGTGGGTCAAATTTCAATTACTAGATTTGACCCAAACAAACAGGTCAAGTTAAATAAAACCGTTTAATAATTAATAAGCTACCTGCATGCTAGATGCCGTCTGTCTGTGCTATAATCGTTGTGCTAGCAGAGCTCAAAGTGATTACCGAAAACGAGTTAGCAAAAATCACAATAATTAATTATCATCCTTATCAATGAGTTCCAATAAAAGTTAAGAAAAGTTTCAGCTTCAGTACTAGGAAAACAGAATTAACGAAAAGTCATTTCAATACTACGAATTAACGAGTGATGAAAAAACTATCAGATGTTGTAGGCACTATAGGCTGTAAGTGCCTACTTACAGCTATACTACCTTTGACTATATTTTATGGAAATGTTTGGACCAAGCAATGGCACGACAAATCAACAGATCTGCACAAAAATATTATTAGAAAACTCATTTTGGTCAATTTTCCTTAATCAATCAAATCTAATTTTGGTCAATGCTTAGTTATCAACAAAAATTCTGAACCCTAAATGAGCTATTTAAACTATTTCTGGCGGTAAAATAACAGTTTCTTCACCGGGGCTCCAAGTACAAGTTTTGGTTGAAGCTCGGTAGCTTCAACCAAAACTTGTCCCGGTGGTGGAAAAAAAAATCCCGGTGGATTGGAGCTCGAATGATGGTGATTCTTTCGAAGGTTCTCTGGATCTGCAGTGCACAACAAGGAACTTTATGGCTTTACCAGTATCTTCGAGTATTACGCGCCTGGTGTTGCATCCGTCCATAAGATAATAATTCACTTCCCATCAAGTTGGCTTGTCTGCCACCTAATGGTATAATGCACTGGAATAGTTTGCACCACGAGCATAGTTTACGTGAAAGTGACAACATTGCCCGAACTGGCCCGAACCATCACGTGTTTCGGTCTTGTATACCAGGAGTTAATAAATGATCAAGAGGTGACACTTGATGTCTGTGGTCCACCACGGGCCCACCCTACGCACTCGCAGGCACTTCTGTCTCATTCTAGTCTTTCACTATCCCTTTCATACGCTTCCCAGCTACGCATGCGTGTATATTTCCTTCGAACGAGTTCCATTTAAGTGACTCAGAACATCACGGATAAGAAGACCGAACGGACCTCTTCTTATCCTTGATGTTTTGACAACACTTCATAACAATTTCAAACCTGAGATAAACCACACTGGACTTTAATAAATTCAACACAAACAATAGTTTGTTTGTGCTATCGTTGTGAGATCTGAAATAGTTTTTAAAATACTTCTCAATACCAAAATCCTGTATTTTCTTTTACCGTTACATATTAAACAATTTCTTAATTTTTTAAATCATTTATAATGCTTACAAGTGGCCCTTAATTTTTTTCAAAAAAATCTACATGGTTTCCTAAAACAAAAGACACCTCCATCATATTTTTCAAAAGCTTAAACAAATTTCAACCCAAAAATCACTTTATCATTTGACTATCACGGCAGCTGAAAGTAATTTTAACGATACCATATCGATTTTTTAAGGTTTCACGCTAATTTGGGTTGAATTAGTCCATTGAGGTAAAGGACTCGTCGATAAAGATATCCTTCCTCTATCACGCACCTGTACTAGGATATCATAACTATGAAAGAGATTAAATATCGAAATCTCATTCAGATACAGCAGCCATTTCCGAACAGTGAGTGCGTGCTGAAAATGTTTTGGTTGCATCGGAAAACTCACTCCCACCTTATGAGGCGTGGCCAAAATGTGCAACCGCGTGGTGCAACATCATGCCCTTGAAATACTAGCATAGCAGTGCAGCAGAGGAGATGCACTGAAAACTATCAAGAGTAATTTGCAACTTTTAAAAACATACAAAGCTCGTGTTTCAATATAAATCAGCAACTACGAGTACTGTAATAAAACCACCGTATGACGAATGAACGATTCTCGATTGCATCCTTTTTTAGATTTGGTTTATCTTGACTATTATAGGAGCAAATTTCATGTGACCTCCAAACTTCGATAAAAAGCCTAGGTCAGAGAAAATTGAACTATGAATTATTAGAGAGAAAGATTTTTAAGTTAAAGAGGAGTAACTATTTCTTCACCAGGGGGAAAATTGTAAAATACTGTCTCTATATAGTGATAAATTTTAAAATAAAAGACACAAGTATTTTTTTATTGAAGAAACTAAAATTTCTTCATAAATTCAGGATGACAAAAGACGCAATAAGGTGTGAATCACTAAAACAAAAATATAGCCGGTGACCTCCGCAACGATATCATGGGTTCACACAATCAAAATCTTAAAACTGCAGCTCTTACTTAATAAGTACTTTCGAAACATCGGCAAATGAAAAAATTCTCGAACTTTCTTAGTTACTAAACAAAATGAAAGCAATAAGGTGGAATTTGGGCCTCACACCCACTCACACCACACTCAAACCCTTCTACACCCCAAACCACCCTGTTGTGGAATGTTGTGTTTCCATCCCCTACAGTAACCTCATGGTTCCCTGATACTCGAATTTCATTGCTTCTTTACAAAGACATCAACGACCCGAGCGCTTGAAATTCCACCGATACTTTTTTTCATACGTTAATGAAAATGAAATTGGAAAGTTTTGTACACATGCACAGGTAGTCAACCAGCACAGGACCTAACTGCAGCCTCTACACCTATTTTGTCTGATATTCGAATCTTTTCGACCTTAAAGTGGAATTAAGCTGCAAATCGGCAAGACAAGAGAATCTTTGTTATGTTGGTCCAGAAATGTTTTAACAGAAATAAGTCTTGTTCGTGGATCAGCCGTCAATTAAGACAGTAAATGAATTTTAATTCCTCATTATTTATTAATTATTTTATAGATCCACGAAAACCAAACTTACCAAAAATAAAATGTTGTTAAAAATCTTCGTCTATTCGAGGCTTCTCTAGCGTTGTGAATATGGAGTTGCTACACAGACTGTGACCCACTTGGTAACGAGTGCTGTATGCACATGGAAAGAGCACTCCTAACAACGTAAATCTAAGTAGAAGCAACCTGGGATTTGAGAATCGATATGCTATCGATATGATAGGAGTGAAAATCGAGACGGGAAGAGTTTTATTTCAATATTCTTGAAGTCATGTGATAGGTGTATATTATTTGTACATATAGACTAAGAACCCACTGCAAAATCATGCATGCATCGAATATTTGCTAAAAACCAAATTTTACGCATATTTATGATTAGGAGAACATATATTTACTAGGTTGCCTATCAAAATGTGGCCGCTAATATGTTTAATTCAATTATTACTAATTCATTTTTCGGAAAAAAAAATTCTTCACATGGTTTTTAAATAAAATATCATCCACGTCACGGCAATACACATAAGGACTCTGAAAAATCACGGTTGCCGTTGCGCACTTCGCCGTGCCTCTTCGTACCTGTTTACACCTGGCTGCGAAGAGGCACGGCAAAGTGCGAATTAGCAATAATTGAATTTAACAATTAGCGGCCACATTTTGATAGGCAACCTAGTAAATATATATTCTCCTAATCATAAATATGCGTAAAATTTGGTTTTTAGCAAATATTCGATGCATGCATGATTTTGCAGTGGGATCTCGTACTAATACTTCCAGTTGCTACAAAATACGTATGTGTGCAATATATGCATACATAGCATAGTTTGGAACTGGTATGTGTCACTGCAATCGGGTTAATAGAACTTTTTTGGACAATTTCCCAGTGCGAGCCCGTGAAAATTTGGCTACTATAGTAAATTGTTTACTGGAAGTAAGATAACCACAGATAACCACAAGAATACCGTTTGGCGTAGCTTTAACTGCTTCAAAACAAATAAAATGTGTAAATTTTTTAACTATATAAGCGAGTAACGAAAAGTTTGGTCCATGCCGGCTGCTTCGCGCCACCGGATATCCTGCTTCTCACCCTATAAACCTATCAAGTTTGGGTATTGTACATATAGATGGCGCTTATCTGGAATATCTGCATTACATTTGTACATCACTGTCGGCCAGTGCAACTGTTCGGGATAGATCAGGATCAAATATTCACTGAGTAATTCGAGGGCTCGTTAGCTCAGTGGTTAGAGCATCGTGCTAATAACGCGAGGGTCGAGGGTTCAAACCCCTCACGAGCCATTGCTTTTTTGGTGAAAAGTATTTTTTTCAGAATAGACGACCATCATTAACATGAATGAGTAGTGGAATATCAATACTAGAACCTTGTAGATGTCCTTTTAAGTCTTTATAAGTAGTTTTAAAAGTCATTACAATATTATTTGAATTGGCTGATATTTTGAGATGGTATGTATGCAAATTTTTTTCATCAATGGTGTTTTACTTACCT